>CAUYRH010008066.1:0-53183 GCA_963574655.1 Perodicticus potto
GGCCCGCCAAACAATGACGGCTGCAACCAAAAATAATTGCAAAGTCATGGAAGAAGCCCAAGTGCCCATCGACCCATGAATGGATTAATAAATTGTGGTACAGGTATACCATGGAATACTATGCAGCCTTAAAGAAAGATGGAGACTTTACCTCTTTCATGTTTACATGGATGGAGCTGGAACATATTCTTCTTAGCAAAGTATCTCAAGAATGGAAGAAAAAGAATCCAATGTACTCAGCCCTACTATGAAGCTAATTTATAGCTTTCATATGAAGGCTATAACCCAATTATAGCACAAGAATATGGGGAAAGGGGCAAAGGAGGGGAGGGGGAAGGCTGGGGTGGAGGGAAGGCAATTGGTGGGGCCACACCTACGGAGCATCTTAGAAGGGTACAGGTGAAACTTACTAAATGCAGAATACAAATGTCTTCATACAATAACTAAGAAAATGCCATGAAGGCTATGTTAAACAGTTAAATATTTCAGATTGTATATGAAACCAGCACATTGTACCCCTTGATTGCACTAATGTACACAGCTATGATTTAATAAAAAAATAAAAATAAAAAACAAGAAAAAAGAAGACACTTAGATCCTTTTTCCTACTCCTTCTGTCATCCTACCAGCAAGTTGAAGAAGAAAATATAAATCTCTAGTGTTGGGACACAGGAGAGCATGACATGGCTAAAGGCAGACTTCAAAAACAAAGTTATAAAATACAAACTATGAAATATACAGCAATCTCTCAAACTCAGTTCTGAGAAAGCAAACTCCATTCTGCAGCAAATATGCTCTAAGGAGAACAATGAAGGAAATCCCTGCCCTAATTGATGTCTCACTCACACCCAGCCTGTGAATGGCCTTTTTGCTGCTTCTTTGGGGGTGTTCCCTAAGAACCAGGTTGGGAAGAAAAAAGAGTTGGGACACCAACTAGGCTGCCTCTATTTATATTCTGACTCTGTGACACTCAAAATTAATGCATCAGTAAAACAGTGAGAAGAAATTCCAAGTTGACAATTGTACACCAGATAAAAAAGATATAGGTCGGAGCCTATCTGAGAAAAATGTCAACAAGAAGATGAAACTGATAGAATCCTAAACATTAGTGAAAACAATGAGCAGAGGTTTATAAGTCAGCTAAGAGGTTAGTGTTGAATTAATGATAAATACATAAAAAATTAAGTACAAATAATAATAAGGTAATTATTAATTCTAAAGTAGGCTGCCATGGTGGGCTCGTGCTTATAATCCCAGAATTAGGGAGGCAATAGCAAAGGCTTGCCTGAGATCAGAAGTTCCAGACTAGCTTGAGCAACATAGCAAGACACCTGTATGTACAAAAAATAGAAAAATTAGCTGAATATAGTGGCATGGGCTTGTAATCCCAGCTATTCAGGAGTCTAAGGCAAGAGGATTGCTGAAGCCGAGGAGTTAGGTGGGTTATGACAGTGCCGCTGAACTCTAGACCAGGCAACAGAAAGAGATCTTATCTCAGTAATAAAGTAATCCAAAAGTAATAAACAAACAAAAAAGCAGATAAGAATGTTGTGCAAATTTTCAAAAATAATTACAAGCTTCATTGTTTTGTGGAAGACATTGTATACATATTGATCTGAGTATTGATTTAATAAAAAATCAAATCAAGGTACAAATGTATAGGGTTTGGAGTGCTGGCGAGTCTTTCACTACGGAAAGCTAATAGATAAAGCTTCTTGATCAACAATGAACCCACACAAGAAATGCTTGTTATTTACAGAAGTAAAAGGCAGTAAAAGAACTAGTAAACCAGCTGGAAGTGGTTATTTTGGGATATTAGCAATAGATGAGGGAGAGTGAAGAACTGTTTGCAGAACTCTAAGCTGTTCAATTTCTCTTAAACATCAAGTGCCCATATGAGTTTGCCCAGAATTAAAACATACTCAAAAATCTTGTCAAAAATAAGTGTTCTCATCCTTGATTCTCTTAGAATCAATAAGGTTGGAAGCGTCATATTAATTTAAATATCCAAGCCAAGAAGATATTTTTTATATACTGTGCTTGCATGCAAAGGTAATGTAATTGAACTACCATTCAATCTTCCACTTTATTATTTTTAAAAAATAGTTTCGAAAATAATGTATCATGTTCAGGAGGCACTGTTGGTAGTATGTATTTGATTACTTAAGCTATAACTTCCCTTTGCAAACAATTTGAAAATGCTGATAATAATTTATAAGAAATTTAGGAATTGACCTTAGGCCATAGCCTGATAGTGACGAGGCAGGACTGAGTAGGGATTAAAAAAAACTTGACTCTATGACTAGACTAGTAAAGTATTTTTTAATAAAAACTTACAAAGGAAACCCTCAATAAAATATTGTTTAGATAGAATATTTATAAATTGAGAAAAATCCATACGGAAAACACACTACCAATTTATGAGCACATTGATCAGCTCAGAACCAATTATCTTCTTTAATAACTAGCATATACAATTATAAAAGCTACGGATATGAGTCAATGAACTAATTCTACCAAGACAAATACACTCTACAAAGACACAATCATACCCTTAGAATTTACATTTAATCAATCTAAGATTTCGTCATTTTTACAAGTAGATAATTTCATAAAGGGTCGAGTTATGATCCCTAAGAGGAAAAGTCATATAAACCCTATCTAACTCAAAGTAATATTGTGCAGAAGAACTACTGAAATAGAAAACATAATAACTATAAATTTGTAATATAGTACTGAGAAAATGTCACAAAACCTTTAACGTATTTAGGAAAATTAAGAAGATTTTGAGTCCATTGTCAATGATACATAATATTGATACTAATAGTTAAAGAGAAATTATAATTTTAACCATAAAACTCAGGCCATGTATCAGTTCTTTAGGGGAAAAGATTTTTTTGAAAGAACTAAGCAGTATTCTCTTTTGCTGGCACTATTTTATGTTAAAACAGGTAAGCATGAATACTAAAAATACTACAAAGAGATTTTCTAACATCCTAAATTGATATAGTTTATAGTTAGCTTTCCATAGGGGTTAAATCTGTCCATGTTATTCATATTTTAAATCTACTCCTGCCCACCCTCCTCAGCAGTAGATTTTGTAGGGCATTACACATTGAATTAGTTAGAACTTAATTTAAGCAAGAGTCCTCAAAAGTAGGAATTTAAACAAAATAAAAATTCATTTCTCTTTAATGTATAATTTTCTCATTTCATTTTAATTTTTTCTTTAATATTTCCCAGTATATATATGAAAATTTGAAGTCTGAGGATATGATTATATGTCCAGTAATTTCAACCTCACTGTGCAAATGACTATATAGCCCCTGAACTATAAAACTCATTTGCTGGCCCAGAATTATAACAAGTATATATCAATGACAGTGTGGTGAAAATCTCTGGTGTTAACAGAATTTACTTTGGGATAATCTGAGAAATTATGATTATTCAATTGTAAACCTGAGAAATATCTTATCATTTCAGAGAATTTTTCAATTAAGCATAAAATAAGTCAGAACTATCCTGCACGTTTCAAAACAGATATTTTCAAGATTTAAGATGTAAGCATGAACATATCTGCTCTGAAGTTTTTGAATGTCAGAAACATATTTAGATGCTTATATATTATTTAGGTTGGGCACTATCAGAGTCTTGTGACAAGTGATAATTTCCTTTCCATTTTTCTAAAATACAAATCATTTAAGTTTCCATAAAATCTATAAAACCCTCCAAGTTAGTTTCTGCTGGCGTTTACCTCATGGCAACTAGCCTTGAGTACCTGACTATAGGGGTACTATTAAAAGTATTTTGAGCCAGGGTGGCTTCTGTGGCTCAGCGAGTAGAGCGCAGGCCCCATATACTGAGAGTGGAGAGTTCAAACCCAGATCCGGCCAAACTGCATCAAAAAATAGCCGGGCGTCTTGGCTGGCGCCTGTAGTCCCAGCTACTCAGGAGGCTGAGGCAGGAGAATTGTCTAAGCCCAGGAGTTGGAGGTTACTGTGAGCTGTGACGCCAAAGCACTCTACTGAGGATGATAAAGTGAGACTCTGTCTCTAAAAAAAAAAAAAAAAAAAAGAGTATGATATATCTCAAAATAGCAGGAAGAGACAATTTTATGTATTCCCACCACAAAGAAATAATAAATGTTGAGGTGATAGATAAGCTAATTACCTTGATTTGATCATAACATAATGTATACATGTATCAGAAAAGTACATTGTTCCTCACAAATATGTACAATTATGATCCTTAAAAAATAATAAAAAATATGTGATTTCACAAATATGTGCATACTTAGTCTATTTTGCTTAAAAAACATCATCCCATAAAATTGACTTCATTGTAAGTTAGTTTGGAATTTCAACATTTAAAAATCTTCACATAACAATTGCATTAATTGTACACAATAATACTATTGCGACTTTTTTTTTTTTTTACAAATTTAAGTATTTACTAACTATAGTAAAATAAATGGTATATAATTAACTGATACTAAATTTATCCATTAAACATACTACAATTCATTCTAGGGAATCAATGTGTGTTTAATGAGTATAAGTATTAACACTGAGCTACACAAAAGTGAAAATAAATATCTGAATTAGAACACCTGCTTAAACATAGTAGTGTTTAATGAGGATATGACTTTGACCAAAACATATCAATATATTGAAAGCTATACGTTTTTTTGCATATGTGAGTTCTCTGCTACTAAATTATAATAAATTCTAAAAGATGGTAGTATTGCTTAACTACATTTTATAAACAAACAAAGGTATTTTTGCAGTTAGGCAGTGGTTCCTTAACTTTGAAAAGTATTACAGTAATTTGTGGAGCTGGTGATAATTTAAACAACTGATTCAGGATGTTGAGATAGTACTTGTTAGGCATGTATACTCTTAATAATCTTCCTAGGTGATAAATTTCCTGGTCATAAAAAGAATGAAGGCAATTTAGTCTGGTTTTAAGTAACTGTCATATAACAGGTTGTTTTTGAACCACCTTGGCATAGCAGGCATAGAGGATAGTAACTATATCATAATAACTAGTAACACAAGCCAATAAATAAATTCAAAAGATGATTTCCAACTTCACAAGGGAAAGCGATTCAGAAAACCATAAATAAAACTGACTACAGGAAGAAATGGGGAAGAACAATGTTCATTTACTCTTGTATCTAACAAATACGTATTAAATTCTCGTGGAGCAATCATTTGTCTAGACATCGGGTATATGATGAAGGACAAAAGTAGACAATGTTCCTGCCCACACAACACTAAAAATATACAGGGAATAAAATGTTATGAAGCAAGCAATTACAAATGAAGATGGTCAAACAATATTTTGGTAGAAAAGTACAGATTGTTGAAGATATCTAAAAGGATCATCTAACCAAAATGGAAGGATTCAGGGAAATTACCACAAAAGAGATGACATTTAAATCAATGCCAGAGTAAAATTAAAAAAAAAAGAGTGGAGGAAACAGGTAGAATAAGTAACCGTTTTATGGACTGACATGGAGGTGAAGGAGTGGGGCAAAGAATACTAAGAAGCCTCTTTTTCTCTCTCTGTCCCCCTCTCCCCCATATCTATCTACCTCTATCTCCTCTCTCCCCCGCCTCTTTCTCTTTCTCTCTCTCCCCTCCTCCTTAATACTGCTCTGCAGCATCTCCTGCCAATAAAGACCTTTCTTACAAAAACAAAAAAAAAGAATACTAAGAAGCAAGAGCTAGTTACAAGTGCAATTGAGGAAGTGGATATGGGGCTGCGTACGAAGCCCTGGTGAAATATTTTAAAGGGTTGAGGCTTTAAAATAAGAGCTGTGAGAAGTGCCAACTTGGAATCTATATTTCAGAAGAGTCACTCTAATACTATGGAGGACACACCAGAAGAGCTAAAACTACAGAAAGGTAAGATGTGTATTCAGTGCAAGAGAGCAAGAAGAGAGACAAATTGATGGAATAGAGAGATATTCGTAAGAAAGGATGGGGAGCACTTTGGGGGAGAAATTTTCAGAAAATTTCTCCTATTTCTAGCTTGGGCAACGGGAGTAACAGGGTGTTTTAAGTGAGCATGAGATCATGGGAGGATCCCGCCAACTATGTCAAAAAGAGACAAGCGATCAGCCACATCAAAGTTTGCTAACAGACACAGAAATTTAGGGAAATGTCAGTAAACAACTTCTTCAGAAGTGTTTATTACATTTAGTAACAGGATCATTGCTTATCCAGGCAAGCCAGTTTAAATAGGGTGGGGGGGCATAGACTGTTGTGCCATCAATGGGAGGAAGGTAAAATAAAGACCCCCTTAAAATCATCTTCATGAATTTCCATGATGCAGCTTAGTATACATCCTAATCATGTCTAATCCCTTTTATCAACCCCTCCCTAACCTATTATCAATTACAGATCCATGAAATGCCATAGTTTCCATGTCTATTAAATCAAAGTTTTATCTAGATCAGCTGTTCTCAAAGTATGCTCCACCAACCTCTGCCCTTTCAGAGAAGATCCTGAGGTCCCAACTCTTTTCATAATCGTTTTCAAAGGTTACTTTCTAACTTTCATTCTCTCACACTTGGGCAATGGAGTGTTTCAGAATGTACAGGACATGTGATGCTAGTACAGATTGAATGAAAAAGCAGATGTAAAAAATCCAGCTGTCTCTCACTAAACCAACTATTAAAGAGACTTTAGAAGAATTTAAACAATGCTACTCTTTATACTAAATTTTTTGTTTTGGAATATATAGGTACTTTTCATAAAAAAAATACCATTTATATGAACAGCTGATATGTTTCTTATTGTTCAATAAATACTTTTTTTTATAAATACGTATTTTTAAATGTTCCAATTTTTATTGCTCATATGGTAACTACCAAATGTAGCACATACTACAAATGCTTTCAGAGATCCTCAATAATTATTAAGAATGTAAAGTGGTACGAAACCAAAATGTGTAAGACTTGTTAATTTAGATTATACCTTAATCTTTTTTATTCTAAATATTTTTCATTCTCATAAAATCATTGCTATAAATGCAGGCTGATCAAATATCAGCCTTGACTGAATAAAGAAAATAAACCTACTTTTGGCTGACTTACTTAGAATTTTGTGAGAGTCAAAAGTAAATTTGGGGAATTTAGTGTATCACAGCAGAGGGTTGGGTTTGAAATAGTTCAAAAATCTATAATCTGTAGAATTGTGCAAAGTATTATATCCCTCTTGGCTTTGATTTCTTCTTCTCTGTAGTAGGGTAAAATCATCTATGTATTAACATGTAAAATACCAAAAAAATAAGCTGGCACTACATTAGACTCTCCATAAGTGGTCTGTCATTCTTGCTATATTGGCTGACATGGGAAGAACATCATATTTTAAAAACTGTGTTGGTTAACTGAATACATTGTTGGAAGACAAGTGATTAATGCTGATTAAGATAAAAAATCTAGCATCTAAATTTAAAATATTATTTTAAGAGATTAACTCATTACCAAGGGAAAAGGAGGTATATACTTACAAATTATCCCAGCAGTTTTAAACTGAACAAGGCTTGACTGACTAGAAATTTTCTGAAGGCTAAAATTCATAAATATTATCTGTAGAGTTCATCCTAAGTATAAACACTGCCAAGAATTTCAAGTCTTTTAAGACCTCAGGTGAATAGGCCGTTGAGCCATCGGGTACAATAAATGTTTACTTATTCTTCTCACACACATGCATCCCTGCTGACATTAATGTAACACATTTCAGTTGCCGGCTTCCCTGGGGAATAATATTGAAAAGTGAAAAAGTAAAGAAAAAAACCTGCTGCTACTAGATGCTTCTATCTCCTCCTTGAGAATGTGAGTGAAATTGTCTTCATTCATTTAGGTAACATATATTTTCTGTATGTTTCCTATGTGTAAGACACTCTTTTGTAACTATATATGATGACTGGAATAATAGTATTCCTTCGGTCTTCAACTGCACGACACGATTTGACTTTGGCATTTTTAATACAAAAGTAGCTTCTATAATCCTTTTCACATTCGATTTTTAAGTAAAAATGGTTCAGCATTTCAATCAAACAGAAACAATCCAGAGAGCTGTTTGAATACAGAAAGCAGAATCATGATTTCTAACTTCTCTCTTCCTACCACCTTTGCAATATGTGCTTAGAGCCGGCTCTTGGGTTCTATGCCCCATGACATTGTTTCTCATTTTTTTCATATTTTCATTCTTGATTCTTTGATATCCTTATTCCCTGACCTTTAGATACAAACCTCTGTCTGAATTCTATTATTTAGAACACCTTGGGAGAATGAGGAGGAGACGACAAAATGAAAACTGCGTTCAAGATGTCCAAAACATCAATCTTTACTGACTTACTTTGTGTGAGATACTTGATGACTTCCCAGTAGTTTATGTAAATGAAATTTTTGAAAAGTGGGCTTAAACAACAGCAGTGTCCTTTAATCTATTTCTTAGCTATGCATTTCCCTCTGTGAATCTCTGTCCATCTTTCCACTTTCCCCAATGCCTGCCTTCCTTTTGCAACTTCTCATGTTCTAAAAATGACAAATTTCAGAAAATATTACCTTAATCAAATCCATCACACACATGCAAATGTTAGGTTTTGCAAAATGAAGGTTTTTTTTTTTTTTTTTTAACTGTTGGAGATTCATTAAGGGTACAAAGAACCAGCTTACATTGATTGCATTTGTCAGGCAAAGTCTCTCTTATAATTGTGTCCCGTAAAGGGTGTTTTTTATTAGGAAAAAAATAAGTCTCTCAGGCGGTGCCTATAGCTCAAGGGAGTAGGGTGCTGGCCCCATATGCGGAGGTGGTGGCTTCAAACCCAGCCCCAGCCAAAAACTGCAAAAAAACCCCCAAAAGTCTCTCAAAATAATTGATATTGGTTTGTATGTGGTCTTGTCCTACCATCCTTTAGTCAAAGTTGAAAAACAAAAGGATACATCTATTCTGTAAATAAAGCAGAAATATTTATTTTGTTGAAAATGTGGTTAATATAAATAATTTTCAAACAATAATTTTCAAAAATATTGTTTCCTTTAACAAATTTGGCAACCAGTTAAGTTGTTTAATGACACAGTAGAATTATAACCCCTTAAAAAGCGTTTTAATTAAAATGCCCCCTTTCCCCTAATGTAATTAGTTGATATAATGATAGTAGAAAAGAAACAATTTGCACAGATGGGTTCCTGAAAATCTTCTCACAGAGAGGAACACCACATTGCAATTATCCCCTTATTTCATTAGAGGAGTAATGCTCTGTTACCTCTAATTCCTTCACTGAGAGTGCAATATTGTTATTATTATTATTGTTTTTTTTTTTTTTTTACCTTTTCCAGATTCACTTATTTTAGTAGTAGCTTAAATCAAAGTTTATCTTTATCTTCCAGGGACAGAGATCTGAGCTGTTGTTTTCAGAGGCTGCCATCAATTTAGCTTTTAAGGAGAATCCAGAAGGAGCCATTTATGTACATTCCAGCTGGCGCTCTCTTCTAAAGAGATCAATCACACCACCTCTCCAGCAGGCCTACCCTACCACAGCCCCAGGAAGGGAGTCCCAGACTTCCTCCCGTACCCAGGTATCCATTTCGGCAGCCACACAAACTAGTGATTTGCCACCTGGCTTCATCATCAGGCCTATTTATCATTTCAGTCAATGTGGTCTTTGTGTAAGCTCAGACTCACCCCCCAATGCATTGTATAATAAGCTATACAAAAATGACTTATCTGCATTCAATGTTTGATCATCATTCCTTTTTTTTTTTCAGTCAAGAAGATAAAATAACTCATTGAGGGGCCAAAGTATGACATTTCAAAGAGTTATTTTTATTAGAATGTTTTATGTGGGCTGCAGAAGTGTTTTAAAGCAAACTAAATAGTGTATGGACACCAGTTATGGACTCTGTGATGCAAAATGATGCTGTAAAAATAGAGAAGGAAGTTCATTATAGTGAGAAAAATAAAAACTCTTTTAACAGGAGTGGGAAATTGGCATTGAAAAATATTCTTTCTTTCAATTTTGATCAGCCACCTTCGCATTGGTGTACACATTTTTGCAGTACAGAGAACATAGAAAATAACAAAAATCAGGGTTTGAAAACTAAGATAGAAAAGATAGAGAAATGAGAGGAAACTTCCAGAGTGCTTTCTCCCTTCTCAGAAGAGGAAAATAAAGCCTTGAAAAATAAAATTAGAAGGCTAGTCCCCTTGGGAAATCCTCATTCTAACCCTAATCTTACCGAGTTCTCTCTTTTTGAAAACTAAAGTATTTTATAGTATAATATAAACTAATAAATTCAAAACTCGGAACATGTAAAAACACAATTAGCCTGATATATCGGAAACCAAGTAACAAATGTATTTTAATTCATGTGCCAGAGTCAACTAACATTCTTGACTACCTGGGGCAATATGTTCACACCAATGGTGTGTAATGCAAGGGTACACATCAGATCTATTAGTATAGAATATAAATGTCTTAACACAGTAACTAAGTAAATGAGATGAGGTACATATTGAACAGTGTGATGTAAGCATTTCTAGTTCTATATGAAATCAGCTCATTGTACTCCATAAATGCATTAATGTATACATGATCTATGTGTTTATGATTTAATAAAAAAAATTAAAAAATAAATAATCATATATTTAAAAAAGAATGTTTTTGATATCAGTTCTGTATTGATGGGCATCTTTCTATATGACGTTTGATTCTAGGTGGTGGGATAGCTGTAGTGACATAATATAATGGTCATCTCTGTATTAAAATCTCATTTTTAGTGACATTAAACCAATCCATAATACTGTTTACCAAATGCTTCATAATGGGAAGGAATACACCGCAGACCATATTTTCTAGGCACGATGTTCTCTTTGAAGCCAGGACACACTTGGTTATCCTGAACCACAATATACTCGTATAAGTAGAGTCCAAATTGGAATTCTGATCTTGAAACATTTAAAAATTATACATGCTTATAGTCAGAAGAAAGTAACCAAAATTCTATATTCTCTTCTCAAATGCCACCAAATCCTGGAAACTCTCTTTGAAAACATAACACGTGTACAGGTATAATACGTTTTCAGAGTCATTACACAAATTATCAAACTTGAGAGTGATCACTGGGATCCCTGAAGTTGCAGCTGGTGTCAGAATGAGGGTGGTCTTGGATACCCCTGAACTTTGCAGTTGGTGTTAGAAGTGAAAGTGGCCTTTTGAGCTCCTGAATAATGCTACAGCTTTACTTTGGTTTTTAGTAGATGCTATACACACAGATTTCTAAAACATGCTCCTTATCTGTATACCCTCCAAAGCTTCTTCCTCAGTCACCCCACCTAGGAAAATAACAACTCTTATCTTTCCCATCACTCAAGATAAACTCATAGGTATCTTCTTTAACTGCTCACTTTCTGGCACACTCATATCTAGCATTTTGCAAATCCTATCAGATGTACCTGCAATATCAGGGTGTCCATAAAGTTTGTGTGCAATTTACTATGTTAAACCCTGTATGCCTAAAACCAAACAACTATTACCACTTTTAATACATTGGACCAAGCTTCCATGATTTCTAAAGTGGGTAATTAAAAAACAAAAAAAGGCAAAACTTAACTAGTGCTGCCCTCCTATTACATATTTGTATAGCCAGTAGTAATTCATAGACTATGGGGTTTATTGTATAAATCTAGTGAATTTAGTGCTCTAGACATTTTTAAGACAGATACATATGAATGAAGAATGTAGAAACATGTGCAAAAGGTTTTGATATAGTACTGAATGCCATAACAGAAGCTAGGTACAGCCATACTGAAAGGCCACTGAAATATGGAGTCTTTAAATTTCACTCAATATACAAAGAATTCCAAAGCAGAGACAGATCATGACAGTGACTTGTGATTCTGTAGGCCAAGAGGAGGGAGTCACTGTGGCTCCAGACAATTGGACTATACAAAGAAAACTACACATTAAACAGCACAGAGAATAGGACGCAGCTCTCCTGGGCAGGGTCTCAGTGGCACAAGGGGTCTCAGGTTCAGGATAAGGAAAGCAGTAGAGATAATGAAGGTGAAGTGGAAGACAGCTCCAGAATTCTTCCCAGACGCTTGAGGCTCACTCCAATATGCAGGACTAGCTCCAAACCACCTGCAAAGAGCACCTATCTGGTCACAGTACAGACTGAATTACAGTGTTACGTGGAGCATATCTATGATTCCAGCAGACAAGTGTTGAGGAAGGCAGAGGCTGCCAGCCTGACTATTACTTCTAGAGTTAATACCAAAATGCACTATCCCCATTTCTTCTTTCATTGATAACAGAAAAAGCTATTATGCCACCATTAAAAAGTAAACAATGCTCTTCACCATGTCAAGGTTAAAACCCTTGGCTTCTAAAGCTTCAGGGTTAAAGTTTAGTACGTGCTAAGATCAGTTTTCTATTTGGGACACTTCAGTTTGTAAGAAGCTAATAAAATTAATGTTGGGTTTTAATTTCTTTTCTTTGCTTATTGCTATTAAAATGTGCTAGCATTTCAAATGTGAGAGAAATAAGCGCATTAGTGACTTAAGTGCTGTACTAGCCGTGGCCCCACAGTGATGGTCAGTGGCTTAGTCCTAGGCTGACCCAGCCCAAGATCCATCCTATCATCTAATTGTTAATGAAAATAAGTTCTATTCATTGGGACTATCTCTGTAAAGTGTGCAAACTCAATTCACGCTTCACTGAGCACTGAAGCAACTCACTGTCCCCCATAACTAAAAACAGAGCCAGGGCCTGGTTAAGGCCAGCAAGGCTTTCCTGGGTTCTCAGGTCTCGTTTCCTCTGTGTTACCTTCATTACTTCTGACTTTTTTCACGGTTGATGGTACAGATGACAAACTATCTCACACTCAGAAAAAGAGGTCTTCCTCAAAAATTCTGTAATTATCCCAGAAGAACTCTGTATGGTCTAGATTGGGGTTATCTGGAAGGAGGGATGTTGAAGTTAAGTAGCTACCCTTGGGCATCCGTGTGTGGTTGGGAAAGAAAATGAGTCTCACCTGAATCATAGGGACCAAGAAGACTCCCCCAAAGAGGTTGTGGGCAGACAAACACATAAAGAAACACAACCCAGAAATGCATCACAGCAATATTTTAGAAACTTTCTAATTAGGTTGATTGTAACTTTGGTTTGTGACCAAGTCTGGTAATATGTGGATTCAATGGTTATTTATAATCAGTTGCTCTGTTATCTTTCATCAGACTGGGACCCTATTAAGAGTGAAAGGAATAGATCTAGACACTTAGTAATTAGACAAATCCAACAACATCCTGGGAAAACTGGGAGTTCCACATATTCCTCCTCTTCCTTCACAGCACACATCATACTTCCTCATACATGCTTCATCATCTGCTGTCCTGGCAATGTGACCAACCCATCCCCAGAGAGACCAACATACTTCACTGTTCAATTCTGACGGCAACCTTGCAGGTGCCTTTGTCTCCTGACAACCTGCCTGGATGTACACCTGTCTTTCTGTTGCTCTCAGAGTCCTCTCTGCTTGGGATAACTGAACTCTGGCTCTCCTGACAGTGGCTTTTAAGTAGCCTGCTGTCTTTTAATCCCATCAATTTCCAAATTTTTAATCCAGTCAATCTAGTTATGAAGCAGCAAATAATTCTTCACAGCTCTTATTCTGGCTCTGTCCCAGGACCTGCTGCTACTGGTCTTACACTGCCATTTAATAAATCAAATATGATTTAAAGTTGACATTGATGAAACAGTTTAAGATGCTTTATGTGGCTGGGCTTATGGCAAACACAAAAATATTAGAAGTACAATACGCTGGTAAGAAATCCAAGAGGAATCTGGCTGTATAGGATTCAGGTTTTAGCTCATTTTTTTGCCCCAGAAAAAAATACCATTTTAACCCCAAAGTCTTCAGTTATTGTCTTCATTGAACATTCTCTTATCTTATGAATGATTTGAGGGGCGACTAAGCCAGGAGCACATATTGTGTTCTTTGAATTAATAATCCAGAGGTAAAATACAAAATTATAAACAGTAGATGTTTACCACCTATGGGATTACAGTGCAGTGGTAAGACAGACATGCAAATCATTTTTCTTCAATGAATTACACGTGATGATGTGGGCATTTTCACATTATAGATAGACGTGATCGGGGTAGAATGCTTAAGGATGGATATCCACTTAGCAGGCAGAAAAAGGACAGGTGGGTGTTGTAGGATAGAAAACATGATATGAGAATTTGAAAATTTCAAAAAGCCTTTGAAGTTGTTTGGTTGATACTGCTGGAGACTCAAGTATAAGCTGTAACATGGTAGGAGGGGAGGCCAGACCAGTTGCTGGCATAAACCCCTAGGAAGGGCATCATGTCAGATTGAAATTTCAAAGTGAAGAAAATTTATTATTGCAACTATTTAAAAAAAAATTCAGGTTGGCTTTTAAGCACAAAAATTCAGATGTTTTTATAAAACCCAAGTGTGGGAATTCGGTCAGTCCTTAACAACAGAAACAAATAGCACCATCTTTCCCCGTGTTCTTTGTGTGTGTGCTTCATTCTTTTCTCTCTAACTAGAACAGCTTTCTCTGCTTCACAGCTTACACAGAAGGCATGGCCGTCCTTCAACTACTGAGTCCAGCAGCTGGTAGAGACCAATTAATCTCTCTTCACCCCAATTCCGAATTCCTGGAAAAGAGAATAGAATTGGCCCAGATATGTTAACTCTTTATCTAATCAACTGTAGCCAAAAGCACAGGCTTACTTTAAGGAATGAACATGACTGCCTGGCCCTACCTCTGAGGGGGAGTAAAGTGGGATATTCTATGAGTTAGGCATATTTCCTCTGCCCACAGTGGAATCACGGAAGAAATTAAGAGTAATTATATGAAAAGATTTCGCTATTAAAAGATCACTTTAGTAGTGTACCTAAGAATGAATTTCTGGGTGGTAACCTAGGGTGTTGGAAATAGTTTAAGATATTAATAGAAAGGAGGTCATCTTACATTTTGGCCTCTATAAGCATAAGCGAGAGGATAACAGGGGGGATTCTTTTTTCACTCTCTTTCATCCTACATTGACTGAAGGCCTGCCACGTATCTGCATGCATTCTTTATTATTTATTTCCCTGGAAATATAATTTCTTATAGAGAAAAATTTTAACTATATTCTTAGCTAAGGCAATGTGTGTTGAATTTTTGAATCTTGATTTTAGTTCAAAAGATCTTTGGACTATTCTGAAACACATACCATAATGCTAACGTTAATCAAGAACATAAGAGTAATGTATAACAGCACAAATACAATCTATTCATTTATAATAAAAAGAAAAAGAAAAAACTATCACAGGCACGGAAATATTTGAATTATAATGGTCATGAAATTCTAAGCTATGTGAGAAATCATATCACAATCTGTAAGTTGCTTAATACTTTGTAATTGGCAGAAATTTGCTCAGTGAATAAAATAACCATAGATCACATTTATTGAAGACTTGTGTTTTAGTCACAAGAACTCTGCGAAAAAGCAGTATTGTTAACTCCAGTTTTTTAGGGAATGTATAAACTTTCATATCTAGAATATGTTTTTCTTATTTTAGATTAACATGAAGGTACAAATGATTAGGTTACATCGTTTGCATTTGTTAGGTAAACTTCAAGTTGTAGTTCACCCAGCGGTTGTGTTGTATACCCTAATATTGTGCCCATTGTGTGAGAGTTTACTAATCTCTCTCCCTCCTCCCTTCCCCCATTTCTTTCCTTCTCTCTCCCTCCCACTTGAATTTAATGGTGTTTTTCTTTCATGTGGGGGTATAGTTGTTTATCTACTGATTTCATATTAATATTGCGTATATTGGATGCATGCTTTTCCATTCTTGTGTTACTTTACTAAGAAGAATGTTCTTTAACTCCATCCAGGTAAAAGACAAAAGATATAAAGTCTCCATCATTTTCATGGCTGAACAGTATTTTATGGTATACATTTACCACAGTTTATTAATCCATTCATGAGTTGACGGGCATTTGTGTTGATTCCGTGTCTTGGTGGTTTTGAATTGAGCTGTGATGAACATTCTAATGTAAATGTCCTTATGGTAAAATGACCTTTTTTTCTACTGGGTAGATTCCTAGCAATGGGATTTGGGGTTCAAATGGAAGGTTTACATTTGCCTCTTTGAGGATTCTCCATACTTCCTTCCACAAAGGTTATATTAATCCCACCAACAGTGTAAAAGTGGTCCCTTCTTCCACACCCAGACCAGCATCTGCAGCTTTGGGATTTTGTGACATGGGCTATTCTTACTGGGGGGAGGTGATATTTCAGGGTGGTTTTGATTTTCATTCCTCTTATGCTTAGGGACACTGACCATTTTTTCATATGTTTGTTAAGCATTCATCTGTATTCTTCAGAGAAGGTTCTCTTTATTTCTCTTGCCCATTTATAAATGGGATTGTGTTCTCTTTTCTGGTTAATTAGTTTGAGTTCTCTATAGATTCTAGTGAACAGTCATTTGTCAGATACATGGCATGCAAATATCTTCTCCCATTCCAAAGGTTGTCTGCATGCTTTAGTTGTAGTACTCTTAGCTGTGCAGAAGATATTTAGATTGATCTTGTACCATTTATTTATTTTTGGTGTTGCTACAATTGCCAAGGGGGTCTTTTTCATAAAATCTTTCTCTAGGCCAACAGTGTCAAGAGTTTTTTCACACTTCCTCCAAGAATTTTTATCATGCAATGTATTAAGTTTAAATGTTTTATCTAGTAAGAGTCAGTTTTTGTAAGTGATGAGAGGTGCAGTCAAGTTTCAGTCTTCTATATGTGGCTGAACAGTTCTCCCAGTACCACTTATTAAATTGGGATTCTTTTCCCCCATGTGTGCTTTTATGTTTTTTACCAAAGATCAGATGGCAGTGTGTGGCTGGGTTCATCTCTAGGTTCTCTATTCTATTCCATTGATCTCTATTTCTATTTTTGTGCCAGTACCATAACCTGAAGTCTGGTAATGTCATGCCTCTAGATTTGTTTTTATTTCTTAGATTACATTGGCTATTTGAAGTTTTCTCTGTTTCAATATAAAAGTAAGTACTGTTTTTCAAGGTTTTCCTGAGAGGGAAGTTTATTTCATTAAATGCCCTTATTCAAAAAACAAAAAAGAGTGCACACCAACAACCTAAATGACATCTCAAGGAGCTGAAAAAGGAAGTGCAATCCAAACCCAAACCTAGCAGAAGAAAAGAAAGAACCAAAATTAAATCAGAATTAAATGAAATTGAGGATATAAGAACCATTCAGAATATCAGCAAAACAAATAGGTGGTTCTTTGAAAAGATTAATAAAATTGATAAGCTCTTCACCAGATTAACTAGAAGCAGAAATGTAAAATCTCTAAAAACCTCAATCAGAAACAAAAAAGGGGAACTAGTAATAGATTCCACTGAGATACAAAAGATAATAACCTGATTGCTCCAAAAGAACTCTATGTCCAGAAATTTGAAAATGTGGAAGAAATGGACCAATACTTGGAATCATACCACCTCCCTAAATTCATCCACCCAACATTATAAATATTAAACAGACCAGTGTCAATTGCATCAACAATACAAAATTTTAAACAGACCAGACAATTGCATCAACAATACAAAATTTTCCAAAAAGAAAAGTCCTGGACCAGATGGTTTCACACCAGAATTCTACCAAACCTTCAAAGAACTCCTACCTATACTGAGGAACCTATTCCAAAACCTAGAGAAGGAAGGAACCTCCCCAGCATGTTCTATGAAGCAAACATCACCTGATATCAAACCAAGAAAGAATCAAACAAAAATGGAAAACTACAGACCAATATCATTAATGAATATGGCTGCAAAAATATTGATTAAAATGCTAGCAAACTTGGCTTGGCACCTGTAGCACAGTGGTGATGGCACCAGCCACATACAAGTAGCCAGGACTACAGGCGCCTGTCACAACACCCAGCTGTTTTTTTTTGTTTTGGGGGGGTTTTTTTGGTTATAGTTGTCATTGTTGTTTGGCAAGCCTGGGTTGGATTCGAACCTGCCAGCTCCAGTGTATGTGGCTGGTGCACTAGGGGATGAGCTACAGGCACTGAGCCTCTGGTTACCATTTCTATCACTTTTTAAATCATTACCACTGTTTCATAAATGAACTAACTTGATTTTTTTGGTCTCAATTAGATGAGTGAGGGGTCTATCTCTACTAAGCCCTTCTCAAACAATAAGCGGATGCATTGTATAGCCTCTTTCATAACTAACATTAAACTGTAGTCCTTAATTGTCATTCCTTGTGTAACTTCTGAATTTTGATTCTGGTTATCACCCCTCCCATGCACATATGGATATTTATAGATTGTCACTTCTTTGATTCTTTATCAATATGATGCTATCTTGCCATCTCTATTGGTTGGTACCTTGCTTGAGCATCTATCGCCTATTGTGATTAACTCTAAATTTTAAAAACAAAGTAAAAAATAAACTGCTCATTATTATTTTTATTATTATGCAATTCAAAGAAGTTTTGAGAAGGATATTTAATAGTATTTATGATAATTTACCATGTGAAAGTGGGTTTTTATTTTTGTGTAGGAAATTAAGACACAGAGATATGAACAAATTAAAATTACTTAAATCTAATAATTGGCAGAAGTAGAATTTTATTATTTGGTCAAGGTACAAAAGTTTTCATATGAGGAATTTTCTTAAGAAAAGGTGGTTAGAAGAACTGAATTAAGTTGGGATGTTCTCTTTCATTTGCCAAACTTAACAAAATATCTAGATAATGATTTTTATCTTAAGAAGAATATTTAGCTATTTACATGATGGGTGGATTAAATTTCTACAAAAAAAATCCTACTCTGCCAAAAATTCATGTAGATTTTCTGGGCAGAACAGAAACTCTGTGATCCATGTACTCAAACCTAAAATACGCTTAGCAGATTTGTTTACAATGTGTGTGTGTGTGTTTTTTTTTTTAACTGTTGGAGGACACCTATAAACTTGAGACTCAGGGAAAGGAAAGGTCATTAAATTAGAACCTTCAAATTAGAGGCATTTTGAAAATTGCTAACTTTTGGTTAGTGACTTGGAATTAAGACCTAGGGGTGAGGATCACTGATTTTTCAGTCAAAGTTGCTTAGCTATAGTTTCATGGTATTCAAAGGTCAATGTCAGTAATTCCAGGACACTCAATCCCCACAAACATCTGCATCTACAACTTCTTGATAAAATTTAAAGCTTCAGTAAAACACATTAAGTTGTTAATGCAAGGAAGAGCTGAGAGAAGTGCATGCAAGAGTGAAGGATGGTAGGAAAGTGGGAAAGATTCTGCAACAGAGATGGAGAAGAGGGTGAATTAAGTATGCAAAATGGTTCAGAAGACAGAAGTAACTGCAGTCCAAAGTCAAGACATCTTGCATAGAGGCTTAAGTGGATCCATAACCCAGGCCTCAGCCCTGAGGTCTACAAACACATTGGGTGGGGTGGGACAGGAATGAAACATAACTTGGAAGTGACCTAGATGAGACAGAAAACAAATACAGTAACAGAACACCTCTTCCTCCCAAATAGAAGCCTAAGTTCAAATCATGAAATTTGTCTATCGCAGGCTGGTGGTGGTACTGAATAAACCCCCTCATATGGAAGAATAGGAAGAGTCACAGAGCAGTAGAATTTGAGTCTCTGAGCCATCCAGGCTCTAGAGATTCTAGGCCATCTATTCAGCCTGTGGAGAAGCTTCGTTAGCTGGAGGGATAGAGGCCAGACTCAGAAGGTAACAGAAAGAATTAATATGAGGGTCAGTATCCCAGTCAAGTGAGTGTGAGCAATCAGTGCCTAGTTCCAGTAGAGGACCAGGGGGTAAAAGTAAAACAAAACAAAGTTTCAGGCAACTTTCATTGCATCTTGAACTTTCCCAGAGGTAAATCTACAAGTGTAGATTTTATTGAAAAGTTAGCAGGAGAGCGAGGGAAAAATGTTTGTATCACAAATCACAATGTACTTGGAAAATCCCCAAGCCTCTCTTCTTAGTTATGTAACACCTAGTCTTCTTTCCTTCATAGATGGTCCAATTCTCACCCATTTTCCTACGTCAAACATAAACTCTATCTCAACTCCTCAATCATAAGCACAAATTGGCAAAGAAAGCCTGGAGGTTACTTATTGAAGAAATCACAAATTGGGTTTCTTTGGGGGAAACTGCTGCTCTGCCTGTGGTGAAAACGAACATTTTCTCACATTGTTATAGTTGGTCACGATTCTCTCAATCCTGCATCATCAAATCTTTCTCTACTGGTTTATTTCCAGCAGAATACAAACATACTTTCATTTATTTAATTTTAAATGAATTTTCTCTTGCCACAGATTTTTGTCATCTATCACCATTTTTCCCATGATTTTCATTGCAGAAAAGTTCTAGAAGGTGTTGTCTATATTTACAATCCCCAAGTCCTTGGCTACTATCTTAGTTCAGACTGTTATGACAAAGTGCTATTGATGAGGTAGCCTATAAACAACTGAGATTTATTTCTTACAGTTCTGGAGGCTGGAAGGTTCTAGACTAGGTTCTAGTGAGGGCTTTCTTTTGTGTTGTAGAGGACCACCTTCCTGTGTTCTCACAAGCTGGAAGGACAGCAAGCCAGGTCTCTGGCTTCTTCTGCTATGACGCTAATTCTGTCCAGGAGGGCACTACCATCATGACCTAATTACCTCCCAAAGGCCCCACATCTAAATACCATCACACTGGAATGATGTGGGTTTCAACATATGAATTTTGTGGGAACACATTAAGTCCACTGCACCTTGCATTCTCATTAAAGCTTACTCTAAATAAGTTTCTGTCTCTGTCAGTCCACTGAAACTGCTCTTGTCAAGATTACCAGTGACCTCTAGATCAATAAATACCATAACAAATCTCGGCTTTCATTTCCCTTACGTATCAGCAAGATTACTCTCTTTCTCTTTGATAGGATTTTTTTCACTTGACTTCCAGGATACCCCAAATTCTTGGTTGCCCCGTTATCTTGAAGACCATTTCTTTCATCTCCCAGTCTTCTTAGTTTACACTCCCTCCTTTGAATGATCTTGACCATTTTCATATCTATACTACTACTTTCAAATGAATATTTTAGCCTCGATCCTAGTGGATTTCCAGACTCCTATATCCAACTGTCCACTCCATTATATCTCCACTTAGATATTAGTAGGCACCCCAAATTTAACATATCCAAAGCTGTACTCTATTCTAATCACAGTCTTCTTAGTCAGTTAATGGAGACACTAACCTTTAAGTTCTCATGTAGGGTAGGACCTTTGTCTGAAATCTCTTCTGTTTATCCACATGGCTTGCTCTCTTATACACCTTGATTGTTCTATTTAAAATTGTACCTATTTCTTTTTATGTTTCAGATTCCCCTTACATCACTACTTTTTTCTGTTATGCTTATCACCTTCTAACATACTCTATAATTTACATGTTTATGACACTGATTTCTTATTCTGTTTCCCTCCTCTACAATATGAACTCCAGAAAGGCACTGATTTTGATCTCTTTTGGTTTTGACTATGTGACAAGTGATTACAGCATGTCTAGTATGTTGTCAATGTTCAAATACATTTGTTGAATGAATGAATGAATGAATGAATGAATGAAATGATCTTTAATCTTCAGAAGCTTGCAAGTTCATTTGGGGAAATAAATGATAGGTTTCAAAAAGAATGTCTGCCAGTATCAGGCAAAATGTGCCAAGTGATAAGTGAGCAGAACAGACCCAAAGTGCTAAGGCATTGTTTTTTCTAAGGATTCAGAAGACAGGGCTCAATTTGAATAATTCATTCTGGGAGAAAATTGATCATAATCTAGGAAAGTGAAGAAGAGAGTAAAACATTTTAGATGACAGCAATTTAGGACCTCAATGCCATTTCATTTTTGAATTTAAAAGAAAGCTATTTGATGCCAAAAAAAAAAAAAATACAAAAAGAGTTCATTCCACTGGCAGTCTCTTCCTTCTTTGCCTGTGGAAGTGCAAAACAATGCTGCACTAATGGATCTTTTGGTTAATGCATGTGCGAAGGCTGTTACTAGGTGCTGGAGGGAGGATGGGCAGTGGGATGTATAGAAGGAAAAAGAAATTGGTCCATAAACCCCTTTCAAATCAGATTTTTTCGAATTAGTTAACTGCAAAATAAAGGGAGGAGGGAATTAAAACAGTTACTCAGAAACAAAAGAAAAAATAAAAGTGGGCCAAGGGAAAAGCTTTTAGCAAATGTAAAAAAAAATGATGCTGGCACTGCTGATGGGCCACTTAGGAGTGATTATTTCTAATGGAGCAAAGAGGGATGGCAGGTGCTGGGAGGGGCAAGCTGGAGTCCTCAGAGAGACCCGGGGCTCCCCAATTGTCCCTTTCTCTCGGGGCTCAGGCAGACTTTCTGCTAATGTACTCTGGGTCCTGCATCAGCTGTTTCAGGGCACAGCGGATTCTAAGACGAAACAGCTCTCAGTACAGCTTCTCCTTTTCCACTAAATATTCTTTGACAGGGGCAGTTGGGTGCTAAATTGAAAAGGAGCTAGATAAATTTTACCTTTGCCACAAGAGTCCCCTCTCTTACCCTTTTTCTCACATTGATGATCCCCCTGTGCTTCAGAAACGAAGTGGGCTGCACGCTTTCTCCTCTCCCACACAAACGGTGGAAGCGTTTCCCTCTCTTTCCAGCCAGCCAGTGGAAAATGTGTTTCTGGTCTGACATCCTCAGACTGACGTCCTTACTAACTGATTTCTAATATGTTTCCTCTCTTGGGATTATTAGTATTTAAAATTTTTTTTTAATTTTTAGTTTTTATTAAATCATAGCTGTGTACATTAGTGCAATTATGGGGTTCAGTGTGCGGGCTTCATATACAATCTGAAATACTTTCATCCAACTTTTTGACATAACCTTCATGAGATTTTCTTGTTTATTGTGTGAAAACATTTGTGTTCTGCATTTAGTAGGTTTCGCCTAAAACTACTAAATTTCTACTACTACTGATTTAAACTACTACTATTACTGAAGATTAAACTTTTGCTCTTTGGTGGTGGTCTGAAAAATGTCTCCTCTGAAAGGAGAGCAGAGAAGGAGAATTTAAGTGCCTAAATTCATTCTAAGAATGAGGTTCCAATGTACTTTCAGGTTGTTTTGGTTCAAAGGAAACAATAATTTGTCTGGATCTCCCAGGATGCCCTGTTCCAAAGAGCTCCTCAGGGGCACTGAATCAGCTTTACCTGCGTGAAACTATTTCCGGAAGATGTGGAGATGGCAAAAGGGCTCTTCTGGCTTCTACTGCTCCCATCTGCAGCCCTCCGTGTGCAGTCTCTGCTCGGACTTAGCACTGAATCCTACCCACTTTCACCCTTCTATACCCTTTTTGTTCTTGCAGGAGGGACTTCCTCTCTTCCTCAGCCACACAGTATCAACCAGCAGGATCCAGAATGTTTCCCTTCACACATCTTGGCTGACATCCGGTTTGATTTCCCTGACTCTACCTTGAAGCACAGTAACCCTGCTGGCACATGAAATATTTTTTAAACTCGTTATCCTATTTACTATGTCTCAAATATCTAGGATTATTATGCAGAGGGCATCAAGAGAAGTTTAGGAAGGAAGGTAATTTCTGATCATTTATGAGAATACAGGTAGATTTTTGAGTATGACCTCTGCTTCCATATGGACTAGGTCGTCTACAGAGTCAGGGCTGATTATCAACTAGTAAACATCTCTGTGATGTACTAGTTATTCACTGCTTGTGACAAAATAGGTGGTTAAACATTTTGAGCGGTACTCCAACCACTATGATTTAGTGGCAGCTGTAGAATGGTGAGAGAATGGACTTTAGATTGAGTCAGACCTCGGTACCAAGGACTGAGTGACCGTGGGCAAACTGAATAAATAACTTCTTTACTTCTCCAGTGTTCTCTGTGATTTCTCTGTGATCCTGTGAGGACGAAGGTGACAGAAATAAAATATGCATCAGTCTCTAGACCTATTATATCTCTTATATGTTCCTTTGTTTATTTCTAATCTCAAGACCTAAACTGCCTTCATGGAGAGGAGAAAGCAGTTAAAATGGAGTTCTGGAAAGAGAAAGATTCCAGCAGTTACTCAGACTTAGTCCCTTTCACAATTCAATGACAATAGAAATAATTTTTTAAATAGAATTATATCAAACAGTATATACATAAAATCATAAGTTGATAAATAATTATAGCTTTAAACTCAAGTTTTAGTTTATCATGTATATCTTTCTTTGCATTGAGGGTAATGAATAGCATGGTGCATTGGTGCTTGGCTCATAACTGTAAAACGAAAGGTAAAAAATAGTTTTAAAGGCAATTTTCATATCCAATTCCCACAGAAAACATAATAACTCAGTGAAATATTTTCCCATGTGAGGTAATATGACCCACAGTTTGTGGTTTCTCACAATAAAGTTGATAAAATACAAAAAGTATAGTCTGGAGAATTTGGATGAATAAATAGTTTATGTGATCTTTTGTCTAACTCAAAACTCAAAGGTGTCCTTTATTTTTATATTCCCAGAACCTGGAATAGTTACAGGCTTTTAGTAGGGACCAACAATTGTTTATGTGGCAATGAATATAGTCACCGATGGTCCAATCCTAATTGTACTACCATATTTATATTAGCTTCTAAGATATAAAGAGACTTTTTAAATTTATTGTTGGGGATTTATTGAGGGTACAAGAAAAGACTTTTAAGCCATAACATAGCTAAAGTTGTAGCCTATCTTTATTTCAAGCCTGCAACATACTTATTTACTAAAATAATTATTAGGAATGACTTGAATAAGCCAGTGGTTCACCATCCGAGGTGATGTTGCCACCAGGGGGCAGACATTTGGCAATGTCTGGAGATACTTTTATTTATTTATTTTTTAATTATTATTATTATTTTTTTTTTTTGTAGTTTTTGGCCCGGCCAGTTATGGGGCTGGTGCCCTACTCCTTTGGGCCACAGGTGCCACCCTGGAGATTTTTTTTGTCACAACTGGGGATGAAAGCTGCTCATAACCTGTAGTGGATAGGGGCCAGGGATACCACTGAACAGCCTACAATATATAGCCTAGCTCCCTCCCCACAAAAAGAATTATCCGGCCCCAATGGAAACAGTAACAAGCTGAGAAACTCTGGATATTTGAGGCTAGTTCTCAGCACTTGACAGTGGTATGTAATGGTGCCTTCTGCTTGCCATGCTGAACAATTTATGTACTAGTTTATAAGATGTGTATTCCAGCCACTTAGGTTCATTTTCCACGATCGAACCTCATTTTGCCTTCCCTCTTATAATATGGCAGAACTATTCATCTTTAGTCAAAAAACATGACTGAATGGGCTGAATGAGGGACATTATGAGATTATGCATCTTTTTTATAGTGACAGATGCTGGTTCACATATAATCTTTATCTTCTCTAAAACTGGAAATACTAGATATACCATTTACTCATCTCTGCCTATCTCCTATTTCTATTTGGCTATAGTTTCTTACATCTCATAAAATAAAACCTTGCCTTAAAGTGCACTTCTGTAATCTTGGAGAAAACGTTGGGTTCTCAAAAATGCATATAGTGCAAAATTTGCAAAGATTATATCAAATGATGGCTTCTATTTAATGTTTTCTCTCTACCTGGAGTCAACTGTGTGCATCCGAGTTTGGTCATGCAGAGATGTGTATAGACAGCTGTGCACACTGGACTATTGTTTAGCATGTGCTGCTAAGTCCTTCTTCATCTCCCAATACATACAGAAGATTGCTTCTTTTGGTTTTACTCCTCCATTTTTCCCTATTTGTTTCTGTCATGAGGAAATACAGAGTTATAGTGAAGAACGTGAATGCTAGTTTCAACATTTTAGGTTTAAATGCTGATTCAGAAATTTACTTTTCCTTGGAAAAGTTCCTTGATGTCTTTAAGACCCAGATTTTACATTTGTACATACAGGGACAACAAAACAGAGCTGTCATGAAGATACAGAAATGAGTAATGCACGCTAAGTGCTTAGCCTATAAGTGGCATGTCGCAAGATTTCCACGACTGTTCTCATAAGGATCTCTACTCATGTTTCTCTCACAAAGGGATAATTTCCTCTCCAAATGTTTCTATTCTTTTCTCTTTTTTGTCTACTCCTATTCAAAGGTTAGAAATTTTAAGATGACGCTGAAAGAGACAGACCTATAAAAATTTTAAATTCTCTCCATAGCAGGAAATTTAATTTTCCCACCAATAAAGAATCTCAAAAGTCATCCTGAATATTCTGTGGCAATATTTTTTGTGAACTTTGAAATGTAGGGGCAGAATATTTACAGAAATGTTACAATTATAAAATAAAACAATTTGATATGCTATTCTTAATGTATTTTTCATTTTCAATTTTATTATTGTATATTGAAGTAAATTACAAAATATTTTCATTACTGACTAAGTTTTCTCCTGTCCCTTTGCAATATTGCTTCCTTTTCTTTACTGTAAAGCCAGGAGGTAAAAATTCACTACACTTACATCAACACAAGTAAATCTTGTATAGTCTGAAATAGAAATGCAGCAGTATGATTAAGTCACCAAAAAGATAACAAAATATGTCTTTTAAAATCCAAGTATGGGATATAGTTGTATGAGAATATGAGTTCTTAAAAAAGAAACTGTATATATTTAGTCATTAATTCTTCAATAAATGTGCATTAAGCATCTACTTAGTGTATACCAAATCTTGTTCCAGCAGGTATAGACACAGTCTAAAAAAGACAAATCCCTTTCCCTGTGGAATGGCTTTTTGGGGAAAGAAACAATAAACTAAAAGCATGATGAGAAGAGTAGGCAGTCTCAGATGGCATTTTTAAATATAATATAAAAAGAAATAACAGAAATAGAAAATACTGTCCAAAGCACTAGATGGTGATAGGGTTCAACACAAAAATTTGTAAATATGTAGTATCATTATATGTAACAGAGTTCAATAACAAAGCTAAATTTTTATTATTCAACTGTAGTGTTAGTGGAAATCAGAAGTGATACTCATATTTAAAATAAACATGTATTAATGCGACTTAAAATATGGTATCATCAACACTCTTATATGATAAAGGCTAATCAAAATCAAGGAAGTTCAGGAATTTTTAGGTAACTGCAATAAAAAATCATCAACTTGTAAAATCAGATCTACAAAGAAAACTTTCCAACTAATCAAACAAGTTCACATCTTTTTAAAGAACAATGACGTATACTGGTTTATGGGAGATAAAGAATCATTACATTATGCTCCAGTTTTGGTGAACAAAACTGGTTTTTATCTTAAAGTTATCAGATTTTTTAAAATTTCAATAAGCAAACTTTTGTAAAGCAAAATATCCCCTCTAATGTTTACTGCTTAGCCACTTATTTGACATACCTTGTAAGATTTAAAACAACCCTGTTATCTATTATGTTTATCCATTTAAGAGAGAACTTGATGATAGCCAGTTCACATGTTTACCAACCTAAACCTATAATCATATAATTACAAGCTGGGTCATAACACAACAGCCACTGACAGAAAAGTTGCCCTCATTAGAGAGATGGCAATGGCATACATCTTTAGCACAATGAACATCTATTAAAATTTAGCCAATAACTGACATGATGAATTAAACATCAATGTAATATTAAACAAACTTTAAGCAGTAAATATCAAAATAGTTAATGGCTCATTTTGATAAACTTATGATTGATTTGAATTGTTTTTCTCCTCTTCCTCTTTGTTTATCAAGGCTTTCTACAACGTTTTGTATCATTCAGGATAAGCTAAGTTATGCTTCTGTGAAAACAGCTCCCAACATGCAAGTTTATTTGTTCCCCTGCTGCTTGTCTAACACAGGTCAGTAGGGTGACTCTGAATGTTGGAGTTACTCTAGGACTTCCATCCAGAGACATGTTATCATAGCATTGGGAAGACAATGTGATTAATTGGCCACTTGCTTTTAAAACATTCACTGAGAAGTACTTCAGTACTTTTACTCACATTTTATTGGCAAAAGAAAATCACATAGCTTTGTAAAGCTTCATAGAAGGTGAGAAAATGAGATTCTGCCATGAGCCCAAGAACAGGGTCAAGTATATCGGTAAACAGCAGCAGTAACTATGAAATTCAATAGCATTTTCATGTTCTAAAGCAACAATATAAAGTCCAAACTGAGACTGTCTTAGAGTCCCCTTGGAAATTACTTATGCCCTCACACTGTCCACTGGTATTCAGTCCTCTCAAGTTCTAGCCTCAGCCCTTTCCACAGAGTTGCTTGCTAACTGTCCTTAGTCCTTATCCAGCTCTGATTTTCACTTACTCCTGACCTTCCATGGTCTCCTTCGGTCCACTTATTATTCCTTTGCATCTCTAGCTGATGTCCTATGTTTTAACCACAGTAGACGTTTCATCATGCTATAAATTCACCATTCTGTTCATTTGCACATCTTACCTTTTCTTAACATTCTTTCAGATCCAGTTGAAGTGGCATTTCTATTTACTTTCTCAAACCTACTACATCTCCCTACCTCCTGTTGCATTTTTATGTGGCTCTCTTTGAGCACTTATCATACTATAATTTGTTTGCAACACTAGTTTTTAAGTATTTGGAGAATAGAGAACATTTTATTTAGATTTGCTTCTTCTCAGGCCAACAAAGTATACAATAAGATATTGTATATGCAATGAGCATATGACATTAACATATAGTAAGACTATGAAGAGAAAGATGACTTTCAAAATAATATTCCCTGAAAATATGCCTTCAAATTAAACATGGTTTAAGGTTTAGCAGTTAATGAGCTATAACTTCCTTCCACTTACTGTTGGTAACTAGTAAAGAAGTTAGCCCAAATTAAAGAATTGTGGAACCTCACTGAAGCATATCATGTATTGCTTTGAAATCTGAGGTCAATAAAGAATCTATGCTAGTGGACTGGCTACTAAATAGGCTAATAAATTGAAAAATAAGTGTTGTATTATTTATAAAATATACTTAAACTCAAATCTTGGATTTTAAAAACTTGAGTACATTACTCAAAGTTATCTGGCCATTTACTATAATTGCTATCAAAATCCCAATGTCTTTTTTTTATAAATAAAAAAAAAATCCATCCCAAAATTCATATGGAATCGTAGGAAATCCTGAATAGTCAAAACAATCTCAAAAAGAAGAATAAAATCAGAAATCTCATAGTTCCTGGTTTTAAAACTCATTACAAAGCTACAATAATAAAAACAGTATGATACTGGGATAAAGACAGATACATAAGTTAAGGAAATAGAATAGAGAGGTCAAATAGAAATCCCCACATAGATGGTCAAGTGATTTTTAACAAGTGTTCCAAGACAATTAAATGGGAAAAAGATAGTGTTTTCAACAAGTAGAGTCAGGAAAACTGTATATCTACCTACACAGAGATGAAATTTGAACCCTCACATTTTACCACAGATAAAAAGTAAAAGACCTAAATGTAAGAACTAAAACTAAAACTGTTAGAAGAAACAGATGGAAAAATATGTATAACATTGGATTTGGCAACAGTTTCTTAAATATGACACTAAGGAAAAACAGATGAACTGAATTTCCAAACTTAGAAATTTACATGAAGGACACAATCAACAGAATGAAAAGGCAATCTATGAAATGAGAGAAAATAGTCTTACATCATTTATCTGATAAAGGGTTAATATCCAGTATACATAAAGGACTGCTATAATTCACTAACAAAAATGTCCAACAACTGTAACAGAAAAGTGGCAAAAAAATTAAATGGACATTTCTTCAAAGAAAACGTTCAAATGGTTGTTGAACAAATAAAATGACATTTGAAATTATTAATAATTAGAAAAGTGCAAATCAAAATTACACTGAGATTATATCTTACAGCCATCAAGACAGCTACTACTGGACACAACTACAACAGGGACTCTACCTAACAAATACAACTTTGTGAACTAATCGTGTGTACCTTCATATAATACAAACATTTTTTTGAAATGTTTGAAAGGGAGAAAAGATAGATACTATCAAAAAAAGTTAGTAAGTATTGGTAAGCATATGAATAAATCACACTTTGTGCATGGTGGTGGGAATGTAAAAAGGGACATCCACTGTGGAAAACAGTTGGGTAGTTCCTCAAAAACTTAAAGAATTACCAAATGTCCCAAAAATTCCATTTCTGAGCATATATCCAAAAATTGGAAACAGGATCTAGAGAGATATTTGTACTCCCTTGTTCACAGCACCCTTATTTCAAAATAACCAAAAGGTGAAAGCAATCCAAGTGCTTGACATATAAATGAATAAACCATAGGTAATACTTTCATACAATGGAATATTATTGCCTTACAAGGGAAGGAAGTTCAATCACATGGTATAACATAGCAACGTAGATGAGACTTGAGGACATTATTTTATTTCATTTAAAAAATTAATTAGTTTTATTTTAAAATTAGTTTTATAAATTATTTTCAGATGTATGGGGTACACATGCAGATTTGTTACATGTATATATTGTATAGTGTTGAAGTCTAAGCTTTTGTGTAACTCTCACCAGATTATTGTACATAGAACCCATGAGGTAATTTTGCACCCCAAGACATTATTTTAAGTAAAATCAGAGTAATAAAAAGAAAAGAACTTAATGATTAAATTTCCATGAGGTATCTAAAGGAATCAAATTCATAGAAACAGAAAGTTGAATGGTAGTTTCCAGGGGCTGAGAAGAGGGAGAAGCAGAGAACTGTTTAAAGGGTATGGAGTTTTAGTTTTGCAAAATGAAAACGTTCTAGAGATTGATTGCACAACAACATGAATGTATTAAACAGCACTGAAATGTACATTTAAAAATGATGAAGATCACAAAATATTAATTTTGTTAGGTGTATTTTGCCATCATTACAAATTTTTAAAAATCTGTCTACAATTTGACAACTACAAGTAAATTTTGTACAAGTATTAAATCTAAATATACTCTAAACTTATGGCCAACAGAGTTAAAAATAATGTTAGTTTTACATATTTAGTTTGGGGGACCTATTCTATTCTAAATAGTGAAGCAGTTACAACAATAGATTAAATAGAAAAATGCATACATAATTCTGTAAACAATAACACAATATATCACTAGGCATATAAAATTTGCCTCGCATAATTTGGATTTACTCTACCGCACAACAAAACTAGTCATTTTTGTGAATTATCCTTTAACCACAGGGAAAAAGCATTCTTTTTATCACTGTTTTTTTGATAGCCTCTGTGAATGTTCATTTTTTTCATAATTTATATCAGAATTTTATGGGGTACAAACGTTTTAGTTACAATACTCATGTGAATGCTCTTCGACTTTGGCTGTAGGCTAAAATCACACGGAACCCTTTGCAATGACCTAAAAGTTAAGACTATATTGGTCCCTTCTTTCAAAAAAAAATACAAATTTTTGCCATTTTTGTTATTTCTCAATATATAATAGTTGCTATTTTCTTTATGAATAGGTGTAAAACTTTGTTCAAAGGTTGTGCTTAAAATATTCAGTTAGTCTGTTGTCTGAGTTTCTAATGGCATCTGAAGGTATTTAAAAGAAAAAAAAATAACATCCTTCTTTATTTCTGGTTCCTTGATATGTCAGTAAGATAGCTCTCTGACCATCAGCCTTATTTTTGGAAAAGGAATTATAGCTTGTCATTTTTCATTGTGCAATTAATAGGATAATTAACACGTTAGTGTTAAGATTTAAAGGGCTGACTTAATTTTCTTTCTTTAATGTCAACACAGTTATTTCAATTGGATAAAAAGTTCATTGTGAAATGAAATGGGAGAGTAAAAGAATACTTAATTGACAAATCAGAATCATTATCCAGCAATTAGTACTTTTGCAAAATTCTTTAAAGGTTAAATTTGAAAATAAAACTACTTATTAATTTTTAGGAAATAGATACTATAATTTTATTTTAAATCTTTTAAATTTACCTTTGATATTTGTTTACTGTATTTACAATGTATATCCTCCCCCACATTAAACCTACTTCAAAACTGCTTAAAACACTTGAAGGGCAAGAATATTCAGCAGATTTAGTACTATTCAGTGTTGATGTTCAGAAAATTGAAATACATGTTTCTAAGAAATGAGTGATAATTACAAAAAAGTTCAAATTTCGATAAAATTTTTAAATTGTTGTTTATACAAAATGATGGCTTTGTTTGATATATTGACAGGTTTGACTTAACATCAATTATTTTTCAAAATATGAAAATTTGTGTATTACTCAGGTTTGGGTAGACGGTGGTTTTCTCATCTTTGGTTGCTAAATTAGTGGCATTAAGATCACCTGGGAACTTATGAGAAAAAAATTATCAGGCTACAACCCACACCTACTAAATGAGAAAGTGGGAGGACGGCCAGCAAGCAGGGTTTAACAAGCTTTCTTAATGGTTTATTTGCCCCCTCAAGTTTGGGAACCCCTAGATGAGGTCATGCCATTGGAAATATCACCCCCCAAATCACAGTGACCTAACAGAACAAAATTTTATGTCTCATAAAAACCAGCTCTGCTATAAATTCTTTACAGTAGCTGTCTTCAAGATTTTGGCTTAGTATTTTAGGATGCTTTGAACTTGCAGCACAATTATTATGCCAAGGTGACATACGAGGTGACGTACGAGCAAGAGGATAAAATGCGTTCGCTTGCAAGTGCTCAACACCACTTCTTCCATTTCTTCAGCTAAAGTAATCTAAATTTAGTGGCTATCACTAAATTCAAGGATAAGGGAAAAGCACCCGTCCCCCCGAAGTCCAGAAATGGAAACAACCAGACACTGGTAAACATGAGCGATGCCTACCACAATTAGTCATATTTCCTATTCCAAATGCAACCCCATAGAACTCCAGAGTTACTGACTTGTAGGCAGTGGCCTAGAAATCTTTAGTTTTACACACAACAGTTTTCTGGGTAATCCCATTACCTGTTTTGAATTAACAGGGAATTTTATAATTGGGTTATAATTACCATATGTACTATATAATAAAATTTGTTTTATAAAAAGAAAGATTAATGGGTTCACAAAAATGTCAGTATGTATGAATAATAAAACATGCCTTTTGTTATTTGAAGTGATGCCTTTGATATGAGGAGAGGGACCTGTTAAGCATTGTATTATCACTGGATTTTATTAGTCAGGGCTTCTGGGGTTTTTGTTGTTGTTGTTGTTGTTGTTTGTTTGTTTGAGACAGTCTCACTATGTCTACCAGCACCCTCGGTAAGAATGCCATGGCGTCACAGCTCACAGCAACCTCAAACACTTGGGCTTAAACAATTCTCTTGCTTCAGGCTCCCAAGTAGCTGGGACTACAGGTGGTTGTTACAATGCCTGGCTATTTTTTGGTTGCAATTGTCATTGTTTGTCAGGCCCGGGCTGGGTTTGAACCCGCCAGCTCTGGTTTATGTGGCTGGCGCTCTAGCCGCTGAGCTACAGGCACCAAACCAGGGGTTCTGTTTATAAGAGGATGGATTCAGTATGCATTTAATGCATTCACACAGAGCGTTATTTCATTGCTTCTTTTTGGAGTCCCTGATGCACTCTCACTGTGGACACTGACCTACCTCCAATTGGGAAGAATTCTGAAATAACAATGGACAAAAAACCTGTCTAGAATTTGGGTTTTAATTATTTCTTCCCTTCTCAAAATGTTTGGTTAGATAATTTTAGATAATTTTATCTCCAAAATGCCTTATACACTTTAATATAAACAAAGTAAACTTATACACAATTTTGAGTAGCAGACATGAAGTCTCAGGAAACTGTTTTGGAAAGAGAGTTATATTAATCTCATTTATGATGAGTATCAAACTTAGGTTTTAATTTAAAACAGACAGGATCTGAATTTTTTAAAAAGTGCTTTTAATACAGAATCAATTATTTTTAATCATGTTTCCAATAAATTATTTATTATATCTTGCAGAAATGGATTTATGTTAGACTTACTTCTCCTCTTTATCTGAAATCTTACCGCAATTAGAAATGAACGCCATCAGGGTTCTAAGGCGCCAGTGTTATCAACTTAGTATTATGCAACTACCATTAAAACATTTTTATGTGGAAAAAAACTTCTTTACTTCTACACTGAGCGACTTACAAAGAAACGTCTTTATTATTGTCAAGAAAATAGTGAAAGACACACAAATGTAATTATTTACCCACATATTTAAATACATACACATATAAATCAAATGACAGATCTCATGAAAACCTTTTTATTTTTCTGGAGATTCCCAAAACTCCTCCTCAAAACTAGAAAATACTCCTTTGCTTCAAAATTCTTACTCTCTTTCCTCCTTGTTTATTTTCTACATGCTTTTATTTTGAAACACTCTCCTTTCACATATTCCCATATTTTCCCAGTTCATTTAGTCTTAGCTCAAATATCACCTTCTAAGTAAGGTCTCTTCTGACAACAGTACTTAATATTGGAACTTTCCCTCCCTTACATTTCTACACACGTCTCCTGTTCCTCCTCCTATCGAATGTGATAAGTATTGTGATTTCTCTTCACAGTACTGATGACATGCAATACTATAGGTACAATACAGATGTTTATTTTGTTATTATTTAACAACCTACATTGGAATACAAACTCCATAAGGTAAAGAATTTGTGTTTTGTTTACTTTCTTATCTCCAGTACCTAGGAAAGTGCAAACACAAAGTGGACATTTGATAATGATTTGTGCAGGAAAGAAAATAGTAGACAAAGAAATGAGGAAATGAATAAACAGATGAAAGAATTATAGACTATTTAGAGCCTTCATGCCCAGGAAAGCATCATCCTTGCTATATTTGTTCTCTGGAGATGTTGAAAATAAGATTTACTATAGAAATGATGATGAACTATTTGATCTACCAAAGTAAGTCTTGCATCACACATCCGGAATAGAGTCATCAATTCACAAGAGCAGGAGGCAGGGAAGGTTACTTCACAAGGCTGTTTAAGGTACATCTTAAAGGTCATAAGTAGGTCACCAAATGTGACAAGTGAATCACACACAGAGAAGTTTGTGCACATTAAGGATATTGAGAGGGCACAATGTGACTGGTACAGGAGTCATTATAAGGGAGAACTATAATTATTTGAGGAAAGCTGTAGCACAGTTACGATTCGGGGAGCAATACGAGGGAAGTACAATCAGACAGGCCGAGAGTGCCAGTGACAGAGGCTGCGTGCGTCATGGTGAAGGAACCAGAATTCCTCCATGAACTAGGGACCAGTGAACAGTTAGAAGCCAGGGAAAGACATCGTCAGACTGTCGTTTCAAAAAGGACCGTTTTGTCTCTACCGTGTAGATGAATTTAAATAAGACAGCAGGCAAGACATGTTTATGTACAAAATGATAAGCATTTTACTAAGACAGGCATCAGGGATGGCGATGAGGAGTAAGTCTGAGAAATGCGAGATAAAAATGAGAAATATTAGTGATCCAATGGAAATAGGGGGATGAGAGAGAGAAACAAGGCTACGGCATGATCACTAGAGATGTAGCGAAGGCGACCCGATAAAGAAAAACATTCACGAGAAAAAGCAAGTTTGGGGTAAAAATATTGAATTTGATTTTTGATATGTTGGGTTATATGTGTCTCTCAGATATTCAAACAAAGAAAATCAATGCGTGGCTGAATCTAGGACTCTAGAGGTTCATAAAATAACTGAAGATGTGGATACAGGGTACAGGGAAAAGGACGCAGGGGTCAGATGAAAGGCTTTAGGGAGAGTGAGGCTAACAGTGAGAAAGCAAGAAGTCCGGGGCTTAAACCTTAACACCAGCACTGAAGGAATAGGGAAAGAAAAAAGAGTTTGAGTCTGAGAACGGGATACATGACTAAAAAGGAGGCAGTGGCAACAGAGAATGATGTTGCAGAAGCAAAAGCAAGAGAGTTTTGTTTTTCCTCAGCAGAAGGGAGTAGGCAAAGAGGGAATAGTGCAGAGACGATCAAAGAACTACACTCCCCTGTGCCGCATCAAACCAGGCACAGACAAGCGACCGACACACACTGACCACGCGTTTACATGTAGGAAAATTAAAGAAATTGGCAGTGTGTGGCTATCACCAGGGGAATTCTTCTCATTTCATGTTTCTTTTCCCAGAATGGCAAATATTACTGATCATCCAGGCTTGGTACAGGACTTGTTTCTCCTTTTTTTAGACCTACATTTTTACTCATTTTACTATCTGCAGAAATAGAAATTGTGTGATTTCTCTAGATTAAAATTTTTTATTTTTCTCTTTAAGAGTTGGGAAAATACTTTAAAGATGTTAAAACTTAGAGAAAGAATGAGTCCTACAAACAGATTTAAAAATAGTCACTATCATGTAATCAGAGCCCAATAAATAATATACGAAAAATTGCTATGCTTGCTTAAATAAAATTTTCAAAACCAAGTTCAAGCAAAACCAACATAGTGGAAACACCACTACACCACGCTATGTAATCAACCATATCCAAATAATTAGGTTTAACTCATAATTGCTAATTGTATTTGCACTTGGAATTAGAGAACACAGCACTTGAAGCTTTGTATTTAAAACGTACAACATATAATCATCTAAGCTCCAAATTACCCCAAACCCTGAAATAAAATTGAAATTATTTGGTTCTGTGTTTTATAACAGAAAAATTGTTATACTACTCAAAAATTAGTATCTTCCAAGAATATACAATTTTATATTACTCTATTGAATTATTTTATCCTATTTAAATATAAGGTACAAGATAAAATAAAATAATGTTTTACTATCAATTGACTTCCCATTTTATTAACTTAATTCCACCGATAGATGTAAAACGAAGTCTATAATTGTACTTCATCCAAATTATTAAGGCCCGTGTTTAAAGAAAATGTTTTTGCTTTTTCTTAGGATAAAAGCCTTGGCTTTTATCCCTATAATCTTATCATAAGAATTAATCCTGGCTCAAGTTGTTAAATATCACAATTACTTAAAATGATTACTGATTTTTCATTCTTAATTAAAATAATTTACATCATTTTCCCTAAGTTCTTTTCATGTCTATAGTCACCTCCCTAATTGCCAACTCCCTGTACAATAACCTATTTTTTGCTTAATGTTTTTTTGCCAATGTCTTCCATTTCCTTATACTATAAGGAAGTCCAAACAAAGGACAGAGTAAATAAAAGCATTACATGCCCACATTATATTCCTGTGTTCAAAATATATTTAAATATCTCCAATATTACTGGATGATTCCAGGTAAATATTTCATAGATGTTCAAACTTAATGTGTTAAGAAGGAGACTTACTGTCTTCTCCCCCAAGTCTCTTTTTTATTGTTTTCCCTAGTAGACGAAGGCGCCACTTGTTAGTGGCCCAGACCTGAAACATAGAGGTCGGGCCCATCTTCAGTCTGCGTCACTCCCTGACCTTACCTACTTAATAGATCTTGCGATCTGTATCTACTAAACCATTTTAGAATTCTCCACCTCAGCATCATTCTATCAAAACCTTCGCAATTAAGTTGTCTTTTTCAACGTGGCTAATTAAGAAAGTCTTAAGCTTCTGATCTTGCCCTATTCCTCTCTATGTCTCAGTAACGACAGCACATTATCCACAGTGTAGTCAGAAGGCCTTTAACAAACATAGTCCTGCCCCCCTGCTTAAAAGAGTTTTTAAAAAATGAGCCAAAATCCAAAACAAAACAACTGAAATCAATATTCAATAGAGTGGATTCTGGAATTGATCAAAACCTAGATCTACTCCTCATTCTACGTAACCTCGGGCAAATGACTTCCACTCACTGCATCTCAATTTTCTTCTATTAAAAAAAGACTAGAATTACATATAGGCATCATTCTATTTCTTGTCCAGAACTATTAATGGTATACTATTTGTGTGTGTGTGTGTGTGCACACGCGCGTGTGCTTACATTACGTATGCAGGCCTGCATATATCTGTAAATTTCTGGAAAGAAATTTAACCATGACTAACTTGATGGTAGACATCTTGATTGTTCTATCTTACTTTTTTACATATCCGTAATTCCTAAATTTCCTACAATACACATGTATCAATTTCAAGAAGTTAGGTTAATAATGACTTCTTTTTTCAGGGAGTGTGGTGAAGTAACAATGGCACGTAGCACATAGCACTTATATTGCTGCAAGTTTTAAGCTCTAAGTGTGCTTGCTTCATGAAGCACTTTGCTTGTCTCATGAGTCCTGACAAGCCTGTGAAGTACATATTATTTTCACCTTACCAACACATCAGTTCAGGTTTTAAATAGTGAAATTACTAGCTACAATTTACAGAACCTGGCCAGGATTTCAATCTCGAATTCCTGACACCAAAGCAACTGTGACAGTGCCGGCTGGCAGAAGGCCCTTCCTCTATGTCTCTTTCTGACTTCCTAGGAAAGAAACAGACGGATATGGCTCCGCTTTGAGGTGCTCGCTGGTGGTTTGGAAAGCAGAGTCACATCACACAGACATCACTTGATCTCGTTAGAACCTTGTAGTTTCCAGGGCAGGGAGCCAAGATGAATAGCTATAAAAGGCTCGTTGTGTTATTTCCGACACTACCCCTTTATAAATTCTCCCCCATCATTCCTTATCTCCCGTGTTTCTGATACCCAGGTACAGTGGGCCACTTCCTGACAGACTGGTTCCCTCTGGGTGCTGGCATTTGTACTCGGTGCTCCCTTTGGCTCCTTTTCCAGTTGCAGCATTTTCATTTATCCTTCGTGATAATTCTTGATAATGTCAATTGCTCCAAACCCTCCTTTGTCCTCTCCAGGCAGCTTTAAGCCCCTTTCTGAGCCCCAAATGTCCTTTGTTGTCTCTCTATTGACCTGTTACACTGTAACAGTGCCTGGGTCACACGCTCCACTCCTCCACTCACTCCAGTCTGAGCCGACAGAGAGAGTCGAAGTTTTACCAATGTGTGTAAGACTGTTCCTGCTGTTAGGGTAGCATGTGGTAGTCAGAAGGACTTCGATAGATGATTATTCAAAAAAGCAAAAATATGTTTAATTGTGGTTGAAATCAGACATAAACATAATTCACTCTGGATTTCTTATAAAATTTTAAAAATTGTATTAAATGAGGGCGGCGCCTGTGGCTCAAAGGAGTAGCGTGCCTACCCCATATGCCAGAGGTAACAGGTTCAAAACCCAGCCCTGGCCAAAAAAAAAAACTACAAAAAAAAATTGTATTAAACGATGATTATTTATCTGAAAATTATTGTTAATTCAGTTCAGTGATAAGTATTTAAAAGCTACCTAATTAATTGATCTTGGGCAGGTCCCTTAACTCACTGAAGTTTCCTTCTCTAAACAATGCATGTAGTAACAACTTCTTCAAGCATCCATTCTCTAAATATTTATTAAGGTACTTTCATGAAACAGGCAATATTCTGAGTGCTGGTGCTGAAATGGGGAGCAGCTTTAGAGTCCATCCTGCTCAGACGTGTGTTTGATCCAGTGAAAGATATAGACAAGCCATTCACAGGATGATGAGTGTTCTCGTGGGAGGGTCACAGGAGTGACCTCAGAGGTTTGGGAATTTGGGGAAATTCATTCCAGACTTGGGAGCAGTGGTCAGAGGAGACAATCTTTCTGATATCTCAGCGAGATGGTACGCACGAGTGTGTGTGTGCACTTAGCGGTCAGAAGGAGTGCGGTCAGAAAGAAAACTTTTCAGGTGAACAGAATGGTATTTTCAGCGAGCAAAAGTGATTTAACGGCGTAATTTTAAAGAAGTAAGTGGTGGGTTTAGATTCAAATGTAATTGGAGAGATACAAGAACTAGATCATATCAGATCCTATAAGGCTTCCTAGAAGTTTTGAGTCTCTCCTTAGAGCACTGAGAAGCTATTCAGAGAGTCAGAGGGGAATGGATCAGAATTGCAGACTGGAGTAGCAGGACACAAAATTGAAATAGAGAGACCAGTTAGGAGGCTGTAACTAACAATCCAGGTGACAGACGTGTTGATTTTGACCTAAGAAGTGGTTGAGGATGGAAAAAAATAAACAGACTGGTGAGATCTTAAGGATATAGACGAACAAACATTAGACCCTGACTGTGGAGCTGACAGAAGAAAGTGACAAAGGAAAACGTCCTTTCATAGTTCGGTCTTAGGCTACTGGAGCCAAGAGGGCCAGTCACTGGAGGAAACAGAAGTTATGAGGTGATAACTTCTTTCCCTTGTGACTCATGGAATTGTTTTGAATATTAAACGAAATCGTTCATATAACAGCTACCACAATGCATAGTACATCATAGCTCGTTTCTTCAGTCAGTTCCATCCCCTTCTTGTCTGCTCTGAAGTTGTACTAGTAATTACAGCACCAAAAATGGGACTAGAATCCTAAGCTTCTGTTTACCAGTCCAGAGTTTTTTTGTCAATGGACTGCTGATCTATAAACAAAGATGAAACACAAGGATTTTTAAAGCAAATATTCACAACTTATCCTGGAATTGCTTTACAAGCTGACAGCTATCCGACTTATTTTTAGTATACATTTAAAATGAATCATATGTTCCAAAGTGAATGACAGAAACACAGCTTTGTTTCTGAAGCCAATTCCTTTCCATTATTTTTGGACGTCATTCAGAGCTATAACAGACTTTCAGAGGGTTTTAAAGCGTTCATCCATGACAACAACAAATGCTAATTATCATAAAAAATAAATAGCTCCTGTTAACAGCATTTTAAGAATTTCTCCTACTCGAGCACTGTATTTCATCTATCGTCCCATCTGTTTTAGGGGGTGGGAACAAAGACTTCATGAAAGCATAATTATCATATATCAAACTGGACAACATAACAAAATAAAAATGAACGTAAATGGGAGGAATAGCAGACATAAGAAATAACTTTGGAAAAGAAAAAAGGAAACGTAAATAAAATGGCACGTGTGTCCCGTGAAAAGCAGCAGATAAGTTAAATCCCCAATAGAGTCAATAATGTTTATCTTATTGGGTATGAGGTAGGGTTTTTCCCACTCTAGTTTTTAGTCCTAGCTATAATCTCATTTCCTCTCACATCTTGCTTACTTCCCAAGTTTACAAATTATCTTTGTTGAATTTTATCATTAAAATTCCACCCTGAGACTTTTAAACCTTAATAAAAAGACAAAAAGTTTACTTTTACATATTTCTGAATCCATTTCAAAGGGCCTCTTCTTTTGCCTGGAGTCAACTCAAGTTCTCAAAAAGTATTTCTAATTAAAAGAGAAAACAAATGGCTAGTACCACCTGCAATTAGCTCATTACTAGTAATATTAAAAACCTGAGTAATCACATGTCCAAAGGGAATAGAAACTCAACAAAGGCTATGACTTTGTTTCCTTAACTGCATATAATCACACGCATAACTGTCCCTAGCATATAGCAGGTTATCAATCAATATTCACTGAATTAAATGTTGCATAAAATAGGGCATTTAAAAGCATTTTTCCTCAGAGGATTTTAAGATACATTAATTGTACGAATAATTCTTTTCTCTTCTAAGTTAACATTACTATTTAAATAATCAAAACCCTTTGAAATTTCCTAGTATCTTATGTTACCTCCAAAGTAATGAGAATGGCAAAGTTTCCTTTAAATTGTAATTTAATGTTTTTAACAAATTTAAGCTGAGGTCAGAACTCTATTAAAAGTATGTAAATGTAACTAACTATGTATTTCTCTATTTGAATTTGCCTCAATGATATAATTTAGAATATAATTTAAAGCAGGAGTCCATCAATTATACATGAAGCTGTACTTTACTAAATTATAGTATGATATGATCACAAATCCTATTATATCCTTAATCAAGTACTCAAGAACCATATGTGTAAAATAAAGATGTCACACACACAAAAATGGACTAGTGAAAGAAAGTGCTGTATTCACAAACATTTTGAACATTTGCCATTTTTCTCTCTCTCAGTAGGAATTTTAATATACATGTAATAAGAAAAATATAGGTATGTGTATGTGTATGCACCCATGAAGATACATGTTGTCTGGCCTACATGAAATCAGGAAGGAATGGAGAAGTAAATGCCCATGGATTCACAATGAATGTTTATTCATGCTTATATATTTCTACAGAATATATAAATGTATTTTCTATATATGTCTAAAAAAGATGCTTAGGTTATTTTTCAGGACTAATATTGATATACTGCATTTCTAAGTTAAAATTATTTATAAATGTTCCACATTTTTAATAAGAAAAACAAAATCATTCTTATGTTATGTTTAGACTCACTCTTACTGCAGTGAATTTGTTTTTGACATTGTTTTCATTGTTTTTCCAGTCCTCTAACTCCCAGCATCCTATTCTCTTGGAAGAATGCCTAACTGTCCATTTGAAGATAATCAATTTTATTGGCAGGTAGACAGAGTTCTATATACTGCATGATCAATGAACTATGTTCTTGACATATTTTGAAAGAATTTAAATTCAAATGAATTTCAACTTTGATGCAAATATAAAGGTAGAGTAAAATGTCCCAAAATAAAATGTTTTTATGTTCTAACTTAAATAGCACTATTTATATTATTGATAAACAACCTTGAAGTAAAATCAATTATCACTGTATACTAAGCAAAATAGTATACAGTTGCTTCATTGATATAACTGCCAATGAAATTAAAACTTCAGTTTTGTTATTTACTTTCTTGTATTTCTCTGAGCCTTGTCTTCAACTAATGACTGAGGATAACCATTCATATACAAAAATAGCAACATAGAACAAGACAGCACAGATAGCAAATATTCTAGACAGCAAATATTCACTAAAATATTCCTTTAAAACACAGAAATAAATAGCATTTAGTAAAACCTATTTTCTAAGTCCCTAACTGGTGTCTACAAACAAAAGTTATTATAAAAAATTTAAAGCATTTCAATAGATATTATATTGTTCCACATTTGAGCAAAAACCTGTTTAATTGTCACATGCCTGATAGATATGGAGTTTATTAATTTTCATGCAGATTCCTTGCACATCAACAGCTAAACAAATGTAAAGGCAAAATTCTGAACTTCTTGCCAAGTTTCATTGACCCACCAGCCTTGCTAGAAAAGTCTTTGAATAAATTCTAATACTATATGTCATAGTAACCCTATTGTTTGTCTAATTTATAGTTCAAACTGCCTGATCCTTCACAGAAAAGGAGCGCTAGTTTTCAAATACAGAGAATAAGTAAGTGATTTAGGTGTCTTTTGTTTAGATGAGTGAAATTAGTGTTTGATTCTAAATGTCCTTCTAGGGCTTAATTCAAAACAAAACAAAACAAACAAGAACAGGAAGAATCCAGAGTGGCCACCAGCACTTTACATATATTTAAAACAGAGCCCCAAAGGCTCCCCAAGTTTCTTACCAGTGCTGTCATCATACACCACTGTGACGGTTTTCCACTTGAAAAACTGCACCAGGTCTAGAATGGCACGGCTCAGTGAAGAGAAGTCTGGGTAGAGGCTGACGTAGAAAGAATCTTTGTTGTCTGACACCTGGTGCTTCCAGCGGGTCTGAATGTGGGGAACCCCCAAAGCATTGCAGATGGACTGCACCGCGTTGGCCGACGAGCTGTGCGAAGGCCCGAAGATGGCAGCCACGCCAAGGGACAGCTGGTCACAGGCTGCAGAGGAGACAGAATCCGTCAGTAAGGAGGTAGAGATGCCAGGGTGCCAACAGATACCACACTACCGTCAGAAACCCACAGGGATCAACTTGAAGAAAGATTTTCCTTTAGTATAACGTCTGTTTCACTAACTTCACATTTTGTCTGACTCTGAACATTTAGTTTGGTACAAAGGAACTGGTTCACCCACATGCCTGCAACTCAAAGTTCAAACAATTCTATAAATAACGTCATGGGAGGGAGAGAGGAGAGAAGAGACAGAAGAAATATTTTTTAATTTAAGGAGGTGAAAGAGTACTCATTTTGAAGAATAGTTTATTTGAAGGGATTGAGAGAATAGTGTTGCTTCTCAAATTCACTGACCATTCTTTACATTTTTCAAATTCTTAGTAAGAAGTCATTTCATTCTTCCTCTCCCCACTCAGTTATGGCCACAGACCACTAAATACTTACAAATATCTGACAATATAGGTCAAGTTATGCATACAACCAACAATACAGAATCTTGTACGGCTGGAGGTGGGGGGAGATTTCATTGGATTAATTTCATTGAGAAGGAAAAACACCTAAACCATTAGGCAAATATTCAATCATCTTTATAATTTGGTTTTTAGATGCTATAAGTCTTTTCCATTGCATGAACTATTTTTTTAAAGTCTGTAGTTTAAAATTTCCTAGGAAATTTTACGCATGTCAATAATAACTGCTGTAATTAAGAAAGGCATAAACAAACTAGAGGCTATTCAGATTAAAATGGATTATTTCAAGACTTGAAATTCTATAATGTAAACTGAAGCAAATGGTATTTTGAACCCAAAAAGTGAATAATTATTGGAAACATGAAAATTATCTTGAAATATCTGAAGAAAGTAGCTTGTGAAAGAAAGATCACATTTGTTTAATTCGGCTGACAAAGGAAGAATGAGGACAAATGATTGGAAGCTTCTCATGAATTTTGATGCAGTTTAAAGTGAAAAAAATTCTGAAGTAAGAAATTTTCAAAAATAGAATACCCTTCTCTAAGAGGCAATGGTTTATCCAATTCTACAAATAGGACAGAGAAACAATATTAATGGTAGATTGGCTCATATTAAATTCCTCAAAAATACATAGTTTATAATTCTACTGTGCAAGACATTCTGCTGTTTTCTCTGAGTTTTATTTATTTGTTTCTTTTGCATCAAATATAATGTGAAAATGAATTCTTTAGCATGGAAATATTTAATAATTAAATAAATGTTAGTTGTTAAAAAACACTTAAACATTCCTTAAAAATCCAGTATCTAATAAATTGTTTTTGAATATAAAGATTCTTATATTTTAAATGATGATTTGAGTTTTAAATCAGTAGAAAGGCTGTCTGGCCCCTAGAATTTTTCACACAACATAGGATTTTTTTAATTAATATACATCAAGGATAGAATTTTCTTCACCAGGTTTTTGACAAATAATACACCAAGATAGCTTAAAATGTCATTTAGGTTATTTAGAATATTCTTAGGTGTGTTTCAAATAAGAATTAAAGTTTTCAGTTAACAGAGGAGTCATTTAAAACTATTGTATGATTCAAACAATAATTCAACTTTCAATATATCAAAGAATTCATTAATTAAGCAAACAGTATTACCTTAAAAGTATAAGAGAAAAAATTGGAGAAAATGTCAAAATTTAACATCCAATGTATTATTTTCTTACAATGAAAAAATAATTTTTTAAATTTGAGGAATATAGAAATTAAGTTTATTTCATAATCATTAACAACATTATTTATATAATTACACTCATTGATGAGTCTCAAAAATTATTTTTGTTCTCTCCCTTATATTTTCTTTTTACATATTGTTGGGCCCTGTAAATAATAATAGCACAACAAGCAAGAATGTCACAAAATCAGGTTCAAACCATGACATTCATGAAGAAAGTTACTTAAACACATATTTGAACTTTTTAAACTGTAGGCCAAAGTCAACTGATACTTCTGAATCCTAAAAGTTTTTAATGAGTAATAAAGTTCACAAATTTATGATATTTTGGATACCAGATGACTTTTTCACCTCAAAATTTTGCTTGGGCATTACTAGGTGAGTACTCCATTTGTTGTCAGAACATTCTAACCTGTTGGGTTTTTTGGTTTTTAAAAACATCATTACTTTGAAATCACCATTAAGAAATGTATTACTATTTTATCCATACTGCACTCATATTCCATATTCTTTGGTCAAAATGTTTTCATTAAATGCAGAGTTTCTTCTTATTATTATAAATAATCATGATCTATGCCACTAATCAAACGCACTTGTCTTGCAGTTAATGACTAATTTTGCAATTATGATGACAAACGTAGTATTTCACAGTAACCTTTAACCTTTTCTTCAGCCTTCAAAACCTTTCACCACCCAGACATGGTTATAAAATATGGAAACTTATTGGTATTCATAAAGATACAAATTCAAAGGGCATGTAGAATATGGCTTTGATAAACACTAGTTAGCTGCTAGGGGAAAAGAAAGATCCTTTCATCTCAGGAAATATTGTACCTTGTCAACTGCCATTAATATTAATGAGCTTACAGAAGAATTGCACCAACCTAGATTTATAAATAATTATGTACATTTCCATTACTGTAAGGTAGCAAGTAAAACCATATTAGCATTTGAGAAAGGCAAGTATTATTTAAAAATGAAGTTATAACAAATATTTTATAAGACCCCTCTTTAAAGAATATTTCTATTTAAAAATTTAATTTTAAATAATAAACTATTTTGATAATAGTATACTTCTAATCTCTTCTTTCATATTAAAATATTAAATTCATATTCCAAAAAATATTTTCTTATTCTTCACATTTAAAATAGTTACAACATGATAAAATAAATAAAATTTATAAGTGTTATAATTATTTCTTTATGTATAATCCAGTTTTTATATCATTAGCCATTTATTTTAAGTCACAAGAAGAAATATCAAGTGGTTAAAAAAATAAGCATGTAGTATACACAAGGTGATAGTTGTTCAAAATTTTCCAGTGAAATTTTAAAATTGGACTGACTTTATAAAGTCACAGAGAACTACATAGATTTCAAGATAGTTAATAAATTGAGATGAGTAATAATATAGTGGGATAAACAGATAATGCTTACAAAAATGTAACCATTGGTTGTAAAATTTGGCAAAATCCACTGATACATAATATTTATTTTACTGAATATTTATTTATTTTCGAAATTAGGAATAGTTAATAATAAGACCAACGGATTAATGACAAAAAACTAACTATCACAGATATAATTATATTTCATGTTATAAACAGATTTTCTGCAGTAGGAAATTATATAACTTTACCTTCTCGGATAAAATTTATATGCATTTTGAAAATAAATCTTTGCATGCAATTTTCCCCAACAACTTATTACTATATGATGAAAGTAATACATCTTTTAAGAATACCTAAAAATGTGAATTCCAGAAAACGTAATGTTAAATATCTACCAATTACCTTTCTTGGATGCTTCAAAACTGTCATAGAGGTTTATCTTCTGAGTGTCATAGGTGAGAGTAGTATTGGGCAGCAAGGTTCTGTTTCTGTTGATTGTGTTCACAGCAAATCTGAATGCAAGTTCCTCAGCTCCCATTGGGCCAGATTCCACATATTCAAAAATACCGCCTAGCAAAAAGAAAGAGAATAATCACACAATTCTTATAAGATACAGAAAATTTCAGAAGATTTCCGTGCCTTTAAGTGTGTGTATGTATGAGTGTGCATGTTTGTGTGTGTGTGTGTGAGAGAGAGAGAGAGACATACATCCAAGGGATTTATCCTTACTTTTTCTAGGAAATTTGGCATATTCCCTTTTAGATAAATCCATACAAGCAAAATTGCCTTAATACTGCTGCCAGAATTTAACATGATGTAACTAAGATTTTGCCTTTTTTCTTCATTTATTAATTATTTTAAGGGCTAAGTATGTATAGTCCTTAAGTACTGAAAATTAAGTACTGCAAGTATGCCTTAAGTACTGAAAATTACCCCCTCCCCCAAATTTTGCACATGGTTCCAGAGTAAGTAATCCTTTACATTGACTTATACTATATAGTTAGGCATTGGGAAAATTATATTAAATTTGTCTCCATTCATTCAGAAATTTAATAGCCCCCAATATTTGCAAATTCCTGCATCTTACTTGTGAGAACAAAGTGTATTGCAGTATTTTAGAAGATACTTGACATCTATAAAGGATACCTTTCAAAAGAAATGTAAATCCCTTAATCAATGAATAACACTATAACATATAATTTTGGCCATAAAATGTAGAATATAATGTAAAAACACATCCCTTCTGTTTTACCTTCCACCAGCTGTCTCAGCTAGTTCCCTCATTCCTGACCCAGCTTTCCTTCTTTCTAATACCATTACTCTCTCATCAGCTGAGAGTGACCTGTGACCTTGGTTTCCAAAAGAATTTCTTTTTTATTGCTGGTTGGGTGAAATGAACAAAAAGAGAGAGCACCTGGCACCTAACCCCCTCTAACCTCCGTCCTTAGGAAAGTAGTACTTCACAATGAAGAACATTTATCTTTCTTTTCAAATTTCACACCATGTACCCACAGCACAAGTACTTATGAATTAAACTCACTTGAATAAGCCAGCTCTCCAGCTAGTAATTCATACTTCATCAAAGGTATTTTGACACATGCATGTCAGGTGACTATACTAGTAACAAATTACCTATCATAAACTACTAAGAAGTCACAGTATGATAACAATTCCTTTAACTATTAGGAATTAGGACTCAGAAAATACTACAGGGATAAGGAAAATTTATATTTAGAGAAAAAAAGAAAATTTATTATTTGATACTGCATTAGTTTGTAATATTTCTCTTATTCTGAATTTTAATCCATTTGATGATGTAGTTACTGGAGCAATCAACTTATTGTGAAATAGCATCCTGAATATTTTTAAAATCTTTGGTGACTTATGCTAACCAGAAGGAAAATAAGTATGTACATGCCTAATAGATGTTAAGCATCCAACTAGATGTTTTACATGTGTAGAGGACAATAGTGGTGTGAGCTTGGGCTCTGAAGCCAGACTGGGTTTACATCTTGCCCTGTCACTTGCCATCTGTGTAAAGTTGAGCAGTTGCTTAAAATCTTAGCCTGAGTTATTTCATCTCCAGAAAAAAAGATGATCAGGGAGGCTACTATAGAGAGTTGTACTGAAGATTAAATATTAGGTTGTATAAAACACTCAGAAGAGTGGCTGCCATGGAGTGAGCATCCCATAAGTGTCTAAATTTACCCTGAATTAAAGAAATACCCATAGCATTATTTTTCAGAAAAGACCCTTTTGGGCAAAATCATACAGCTATCAAGTGATACAGCCATTGGTAGAATCAACTTGTGCCTGACTTCAAAGTATGTTCCAGTACACACTAGTTTTTTTTCAAAATTTCTCCAGAAAAATTACACAAAACATCCTAAAATGTGAGATATAATAACTTCAGTGTAATTATAAAAGTAAGATGTTAGATATGGAACAGAAAAATAAGTGAATAATCACAAAGTGCTTATAAAGTTAAGTTAGAAGAGTCAGTTATAGAAATGAAATTCCGAAGTTATTTAATATTGGTAAAATAAAATAAAAACTAACTATTTTACTTTCCACAATTAAAAATTATAGTTTCTATAAGATATGAATATAAAATAAAGATCATTTTTGATGATATTGGGTCAATACTTGACCCAATCATGACATTGAATAAATATTTAATGATAGTGAATTAAAATTAATTATTCATGTTTCTTCAAAATAACATCTAACAATTTAATGATCAAAGAACCAAAACAGTTTAATCACCATGCTAAAAGTCATAAAGTCATTTGATGGATGCCATTAATTATTCTTGATTTAAAAGAGATTTATAGAAAACAAAAAATAATGACAATTTTGAGGAAAAATGAAATTTATACTAAATGTTCTTTATAAGGCAGATGAGAGTTCCATTAAAGTCAGAAAAAATAAGAATGTCTACATTATCCACTCTTCTTAAATATTTATTTTCATTTTGTTATATGTAGAGAAAAGATACAGATGTCTTTTGCCAATGATGCTTGACTGTACCAAAATGGAGAGAATTTAACACCAACAAACCTCCATTAACAAATATTAAATAAATGGAGTTTTGTAGGCTGAAAAAAAATGACAAAAGAAGAAATCCACTGTAAGATTTAAATGTACAAAGTGTACAACAAAGTGAAAATACATGAGTGAATATCAATATATTTGACAATAAAAAGAAAGAATAGTAATGACTTGTCAAGTTTATATGTTGAATAAAACTACATAAGTGCATGTTAAATATAATGCAAAAGGCAAGAAATGCATAATAGAATTATAGAATTTAAATTATAGAATTATAAGTGCATGGTAAATATAATGCAAAAGTCAAGAAATACAAAATAGAATTATAGAATTTTAATTATAGAATTTGTTTTGAACATAATAATTTAAGAATGTATATTATATTTTCTAGGACAAAGACTAAGCAAATGAAAATATGCTATGGTCAAATATGGATAGTGAAAAATAAATAAATGGAAAATAAAATAGAATCCATAAACTATATTCCACCTAAATAGTTACTGATATTAAGTGATAATACCATAGTTCTAAAGAAAACAGATTGTATTTTCAAAAAATATTTTTGGATAATTTATATACCTATATAGAAATGTTTCAACTCTATACTTCATATCGCAGTAAAACAATAAAGGTGTTCAAAGAAGAATTTATGCTAAGAAAAGATTTTTTTAAAAGAAGACAAAAAGTTATAACCATAAAGATAAAAATGATAGGGTTTTGAACAAGATGGCAGACTAGAAACATCTCCTTACCTGCCACTTGCAGTGAGACAGTGGAAAGAAAATGTGAGTCACCTCTGGTGGGAGTGACCTAACCAGAAACATCACTCTGGAAACGCAGTGAAGCAGTGAGAGACGCCAGGAGCCAACGAGGTCCGGAGCTGAGGAGGACCAGCACAGAAGGCAAGCACCTGGGTATGGGCAGAAGCTGGCTGGCCCTCTCATAGAAGACTAAGGGTAGGAAAGGGCTGTCCTGAAGTTTTTTTTTGTTTGTTTGTTTGTTTGTTTTTTATGGGGATGCTCTCTGGAGCTGCCCTGCAGGGGCTTGGACAAGAGAATGGACCCAAGCAGCATCTGGAAGCTGGGATTGAGCGCTGGATGGAAAGGAAATCCCATTGGCTTGGCTACTAACAGGGTGCTGCCTTTGTGGGAATAGCGTGTAGGAGGAACAGTCCACAGGTACCTAGTGTACATCCAGTTCTGACATGCCTCCTGAGCTCAGGCAACCATCCTTGGGGTGAGCTGAATGGCCCCCGCATCCCTGTGAAGGTCACTTTGCCATCAGGGGGCACTATTTGGAAGGTCAAGATGAGCCTTTTAAGAAATCTGGCAAGAGCTTCGGGATTCCAATACATGGAGACTGAATATTGGCAAAGCAACCAGGCCTTGATTGAGGGCAAATAAGTCAGGAAGATAGGACAGGGTCTCTCTGACAACTAGAGAGTATCTTCCAGCCCCCAGCTTAAACAGCAAAGCCAATGTCTGTGTTCTCCATCTTCTAGTACAACCATTATACCTGATGTCCAGGCAATGTATTATTCTCTCTCTATTTCTTTCTCTCTCTCTCTAGATATATATATTTACAAACACACAGATTATTTTTTCATTTTTGGCTTCTTCTCTCAGTTTTTTCCATAGTATTTTTTTCTTTTTTGTTGTTGTTGCTTTTTGTTTGGTTTGGTCATACTTTTATTTTTTCATTTTTACTTCCTTTAGTAGCAAGGGTTCCTCCATTTTTGTTACAGGTTTTCAGTCCTTTTTATTCTTTCTTTTTAATTTATTTCCCTTTCTCTCTTTTGGTAGAGATTTTTCTTCTTTTCTCATCTTTCCCACATAAAATTTTTCATAAAACAACTAAGATATCCCTTTCGTTCCTTCATCTTCTATGACTATAATTTTAATTTTTTTAACAAGTGAACAGTTTATTAAGAATTAAACAAAGGTATAAGCAAGACACAGTACAAGCAAGACATTCAAGATAGGTATAATAATATTACTCTCACAGAAACTTAAATTTCACCTCAAAAAAAATCACAAAAGTGAAAGCAATTTCCCCACTGTTATAAAATAAGATATTTCATGCAAAGTATTAACCCTGCCCCCCCAAAGCCCAACCTCCCAACAAACAAAAAACTATCTGGGAATACTGCTATGCTAACATATTAACCACAGTATAATCATTCATAGGAAAACAGTAATTAAGCAATGAATTAAATTAAGTAACAAAGTTCAAACTATCATAAACTCATAGACCACAATGATTTTACAAGACAAGCAATTCCAGAAATTTTATAAACAATAAAAAAAAGAAATATTTCAATATCATTCTACTTGATCTGGATACACCTGATATTGAAATTGGCGAAAATATTGAAATTGTTGTAAAGGGAAATGACAAACATGTTTCACTTATGTCCTAAAAAACATATTGACAAGTTGAATTAAAAAATTAATGTTTAAGTAATGTACTTTGGTCAAAATTGAATCCAATTTATATGAAAATTAGTCACTATTTTCTTTTCTTTTCTTTTTCTTTTTTTTTTTTTTTTTGGTTTTGTTTCCCTCACCCCCTCCCTCCTTTTCTGTCTGGTCTCTCCTTCCCCCATGCCCCACTGTGTCATTGATTGTCATTAATTGTCCTCAAATCAAAGTTGAATACATCGGATTCATGCTTCTCCATTCCTGTGATGTTTCACTAAGAATAATATGTTCCATCTCCATTCAAGTTACTACAAATGCTGCAAAGTCTCCATTATTTTTGATTGCTGAGTAATATTCCATGGTATACATATAACATGGCTTACCAATCCACTCCTGGACGTTTAGGCTGTTTGATTGAAGGACGTTTAGGCTGTTTCCACACTTTAGCAATTGTAAATTGGGCGGCGATAAACAGCCTAGTACAAGTGTACTTATAATAAAAGTTTTTTTTCTTCTTCTGGATATATGCCCACCAATGGGATTGCAGGATCAAATGGGAGGTCTAGGTTGAGTTCTTTGAGCTTTCTCCATACTTCCTTCCAAAAAGGTTGTATTAGTTTGCAGTCCCACTAGCAGTGTAAAAGTGTTCCTTTCTCCCCACATCCGTGCCAGCATCTGCAATCTTGAGATTTTGTGATATAGGCCATTCTTACTGGAGTTAGATGGTATCTCAGGGTGGTTTTAATTTACATTTCTCTAATAATTAAGGATGATGAGCATTTTTTCAAGTGTTTACTGGCCATTTGTCTGTCGTCTTTAGAGAAGATTCTATTCATCTCTCGTCCCCATTGATGTATGGGATTGTTGGTTTTTTTCTTGTAGATTAATTGAAGTTCTGTATAG
>CAUYRH010008068.1:0-28006 GCA_963574655.1 Perodicticus potto
TTTTTTTAATGCTGCATAATATTCCATGGTATACATATACCACAATTTATTAATCCATTCATGGGTCGATGGGCACTTGGGCTTCTTCCATGACTTGGCTATTATGAATTGAGCTGCAATGAACAATCTGGTGCAAATATCTTTGTTGCCAAATGATTTTGGTCCTTTGGATATACACCTGGAAGAGAAATTGCACGATCAAACAGCAGGTCTACATTTAGATCCCTGAGTGTTCTCCAAACTTCCTTCCAAAAGGAATGTACTAGCTTGCATTCCCACCAGCCATGCAGAAGTGTTCCCTCTTCTCCACATCCACGTCAACATCTTTAGATTTGGGATTTTGTGATGTGGGCTACTCTTACTTTCAGGGAACATTTCTGTGGTTTGTCACCGATTCTTGAGGTAGGCATTGGGAGAGGGACAATCACCTAGCTTGGCATGGAGATGTTTTGCAGCCCGGAGACAAGCCCTCAAGCAACTGCATGCGTTAATGAGATAAGATCCCTCACTCCTCAGCAAGCAGGTATTGGACCTTGAACATTTGTGGTGCAACAGGGCAGGAATCGAGCCTGTGGGGAAAGAGCATGTAGGGACCATTAAGAACGTGATTCCGTGGGTCTCCCACACCTGTTATATAATGCTTCAATAAAAGACCACAGCAGAGGCGACTCTGGGCTTTCCCTGCACCTATAGGAAGTTCACCTCTTGCAATCACTGTACTTCTAATCCGTGTCCCAGCTGTTTCCTTTGAGTGGTGACGGGTGCCACAGTGGCACTGACATGGGTGACGAGGTGGCATAACACCACTGACACTGACACTATGATCATTATATGATCATATAATGTGAGCCACCGAGTCCAGCTATAAACTGTTTCTTATTTGTCCTTCCAGATCTCTTAGCACCTATCTGCAAAGACATAATAACTGTATTTGTTTTCCATTTCTGGTGATTTTCTCAAATCCTCAACAATCACCATTTACTTTATCCCTATATTTATAGAACATTCTGGGGTTATAAGCAAGCATGTAATATCATCCTTGACCTCATGATGTTAATAATATAACTACTGGGAAATAGGGCATATACATACAACATAAATAACTATACAACATAGTATAAGCATTACATGTATTATGTATTATATACATATTAGATAAGAATATACAAGTATTTTATGTATTATGTAATTGCTATTGACAGTAAGTGTTAAGAAATGATCAGAGGAAAAGTAATTGCAAAGTCTAGAGAAATCCAGTAATACTTTTGGTAGGAGACAGATATGAATTTAGGATTTTATTTAAGATTGACTGATTCAGCTACAAAAAGATTTATGCAGAGAAAAGATAGGGAATAAAGTTGGACAGGAAGGAGTCTTAATGTAAAAAGTCTTGAACGTCAGCCACCTGACATTCAGTCTACATTTAATATGAACAGAACTTGGATCAAGAACCACGTGAGCCAGGATATCTGAATTTCGGTCTATTGATTTGTTTCTGTAGCTAAAACTCCTGCCCTTTTAGCTGATTACTTTTAAAATTATTTTGAACTTTATTTCTATTGGTTTTAGAAATTTATTTGGGAGTGGGCCCAATTCTCTTTAGAGATTTATTACCCTTCTGAATTTTGTCTGGAAGCCAGAGAGAGACATTTTAAATGTCAGTTAGGATACAGTGCAGAAAGCAAGGTCTAAGGCTTTTAGAGTGCAAATCCTACCTAAAATGCCAAATTCTCTCTACTAAAACTTCCCTTTATGAATAAAAAGTCTTTAGCTTCTTTTCCAGTTATATATTAAAGTGGAAGAGGAGAAAATGCCTAAAAGCTAAGTACAAACATTGCAGTTAGATTGTTTTCTGAGGATAATGATACTTGACATTTAAAAACCAAGGCCACTTATCACTGCCAATGTTCTATCACATATATTTGAGCCTCTAAAATACAGCCCTTGATAAACATCAGAAGAGGCTGAGTAATGGCACATTACTGGTAGATCCACACTTTTTAGAAAGTCACTTCAACATTGTACATGATTTAGGATGGTAGCAAAGTGAAGCCTTTATCTTGTATTCTTCATGTCTTCAGTTTATTTCAGCAAACTGGGGAAAGCAGGTAGTGAGAAGTCTCAGAGTTTAAAAAAAAAAAGAAAGAAAGAAAGAAAAGAAAAATAAAATGCTTTTTTAGTCACAGTCAGAAAATCAGCTATGAGTTTTAATAAAGCTGCAATGCAGTATAAGTCAGCAGAAACTGACAGGGCTCTGAGAACACTTACTGGCCTAACCATGTGACTTGGGTCATATATCCAAACTTCTCTGAGTCTCACTTTTTTTTTTTTTTTTTTTTTTTAGTTTTTGGCCGGGGTTGGGTTTGAACCCGCCACCTCCGGCATATGGAGCCAGCGCCCTACTTCTTTGAGACTCAGTGCCCCCGAGTCTCACTTTTGTTATCTATACCATAAGTATACCCCCATCCTGATACCCTGCATATTACTTGTGAAGATCAAATATGAGTTCTAGGCATAAAATTCTATAAATAAAAGACTAATACCAAGGCCAGGAGTGGTGGCACACATCTGTAATCCTAGTGCACATCTGTAAACTGAGGTGGGCAGATTGCTGGAGTTCAGGAGTTCGAAACAATCCTGAGCAAGACATAGACGCTGTCTCTAAAAATAGCAAGGCGTTGGCCAGGGGTGGTGGCTAACCCCTGTAATCCTAGCACTTAAGAGGTCCAGGCAGGTAGATTGCTGGAGCTCAGGAGTTCAAAACCAGCCTGAGCAAAAGGTCAACCCCATCTCTAAAAATAGGCAGGCGTTGTGGCAGATACCTGTAATTCCAACTACTTAAGAGGCTGAGGCAAGAGGAACTCTCAAGCTCAAGAGATTGAGGTTGCTGTGAGCTATGATGCCATAGCACTCTACCAAGGGCGACAAAGTAAGACTTTGTCTCCAAAAAAAAAAAAGACTAATTCCAAAGGTGGAAACTTCATATCAAGAAAAAAATAATACCTAACATTTCTTATCAAACAATAAGTGAGTTATCTGCCTGTTAGGGCTCTCCCATAAACACACACAACAACCTATGAGATTTAAAAAGGTGATTTTCCCAACCAACAATTATAAGGAACATAATCCAAACTCAAAGTCCGGTTTGTCCCACCCATAAACATTTCATTTTTGGACCTGAACAAATAGCTGTGTATTCTGTTAATGATGGTAGTAATGAGTCTCTGCTATGAGCTCCAGATTCAGGAGCTAATTAGAGAGACTGGGACCCTGTGTTTTTTGAAGCTTGATTGAAATGTTAACTAATGTGTGTGTGTATATATATATTTGTTTATTTTTTGCAGTTTTGCCCGAGGTTGGGCTTGAACCCGCCACCCCTAGTATACGGGGATGGCGTCCTACTCCTTGAGCCACAGGTGCTGCCCTATTTTTTTTTTTTTAATTAAATCATTTCTACATAGATCATGAATACATTTATGCCATTATGGGATTCAATGTGTTGATTATATGTACAAATTGGAGTGCTTACATCCCACTAATCAACATAGCCTTCATCTCATTTACCCAATTATAGTGTTAACACATTTGTGCTCTACACCTGATAGATCCAACTTGTACTTGCCATATGCTCCATAGGTGTGGTCCCCCCTAACCCTCCCTCTATCAACCCACCCTTCTCCCCTCCCCTCTCCGTCCCCTTCCCTCCTTTGTCCTAGGCTATATAGTTGTGTTTCATTTTTCATATGCAAGTGTGAGTGATTATAAATTGGTTTCACAGTAATACTGAATACATTGGATATTTTTTTTTCCATTCCTGAGATACTTTACTAAGAAGAATATTTTCCAGCTCCATCCATGTAAACATAAAAGAGTCTCCATTTTTTTTTAATGCTGCATAGTATTCCACGGTATACATATACCACAAAATTTATTAATCCATCATAGGTCGATGGGCATTTGGGCTTCTTCCATGACTTGGCAATTATGAACTAATGCATATATTAAAACATTTGTTAACATCTATATCAAGATTTATATAATATTATTTAGGGAGATTTTGTCTATCTAAGAAAATATAAGGTCATGCAAGATATTCCCATTACTCTATAAGAAGATATCATCTCTGAGGAAATAAGATCTTGAGAAGTATTAATTATATTCCAAGAATTGTAAGAAGTATGTGGTTATGTTTCTTAGCTTCAAATTTGATACAATGGACCTCCCCAATTACTAATTTATTTAAATTAAGCTATTAATTATTTATTTATTCAAATACACATCACACATACAGCACACTCTTTCCCTTACCCACACACAGTTTGATGGAACTTCAATGTGATCAGTTAGCTGTGGTTATAGATTACCAAGCTTCAAGTTTTGCTTCTTTAAGTCACAAGCTTTATTTATTGAATGCCAAGAACTATGTCAGACCCTGGGAATGAAAACAAAAACAAAGCCAGTCTGGTGGCTCACACCTGCAATAATCCTAGCACTCTGGGAGGCCAAGGCAGGTGGATTTCTGGAGCTTAGGAGTTCAAGACCAGCCTAAGCAATAGGTAGACCCCCATCTCTACTAAAAAAAAAAAAAGAAAACTAGTCAGCATCATTGTGGGCGCCTGTAGTTCCAGCAACTGGGGAGGCTGAGACAAGAGGATCTCTTGAGCCCAAGAGACTGAGGTTGCTGTGAGCTGTGAGGATGCCACAGCCCTCTATCTAGGGTGACAGAGTCTCAAAAAAAAAAAAAAGAAGAAAAGAAAAAGAAAGAAAGAAAGAAAGAAAGAGCGGCACCTGTGGCTCAAAGGAGTAGGGCGGGCACTGGCCCCACATACTGGAGGTGGTGGGTTCAAACCTGGCCCCAGCCAAAAACTGCAAAAAAAAAAAAAAAAAAAAAAGGAGGGAGGGAGGAAGGAAAGAAAAGAAAAGAAAACAAAAGCAAAAAGCCTCCTCTTAACTCTCAAGAGCTCATGGTAATTGTGTAGACAGACAAGTTATGGATGTGCAAGTATTAGAATAGAACTGGGGAAAAATTGCTTTGGGGGACAGAGAACAAACACCCGGTCTATCTGAGGGAGTTAGGAAAGGATTCCCCTGGATCTAGGTTTTGGGGTATGCACAGAAGTTAGTCAAGTGAAGAAGAAAGGGGAGAGCATTCTGGGCAGATGGAATCCAGTTGGTATGAGGCCAGAGTCTCAGGCAACTGGTCTCCGAGGAGGGGAGAATGGCAGGAACAGAGCATGAATGAGCAGCAGAGGAAACAGGCTCAAAAAGTCAGTTGTGGAAAAGATTGGCAAATGCACCAAATCAGGGGTGGAAGAAGACAGCTAATAACTTATTTCGTATGCAAATTATTATACCTGAAATATTTGAATGACGGAATAACATTCCATCATACATCTCAATATGTGGAAGTTCTGTGGGATACATACTCAATCCCTCTCTTTTAGAATATTTAGGTGATTTCTAGGTTGTTATTGTTTATTTGTTTATGTTGTTTTTCCTATTATAAACAGTTTTGCAATGAACTACCTTTGTTCCTGTCTATGATCATTTTGATCATTTTCTTTTCTTTTCTTTTCTTTCTTTTTTTTTTTTTTGTAGAGACAGTCTCACTTTCTCGTCCTCTATAGAGTGCTGTGGCGTCACACAGCTCACAGCAACCTCCAACTCCTGGGCTTAGGCGATTCTCTTGCCTCAGCCTCCCAAGTAGCTGGGACTACAGGTGCCCGTCACAATGCCCGGCTCTCTAAGTAGGTTTTGAAACATGCTTTGGTTGTGGGACATGATGTATATAACCCAGGCTTTGTTTCAGCCTTTACTCTCTACATAGGCAGATTTACAAAGTACATACACTGGACAACTACAAAGAAAATCAAGTTTTGCTTATCTGTATTAAAAATATCATAACGTATCTTCCGAGACTGTGGTTAGGACATACACCCAGCATATATACAAAGGAATTGTAATAGATATCCAACGAGTGATGATGATGGTGGCAGTGATGAGGACAAGGGTGAGCAGGAATAGTAGCAACATTGTAGCAATGTCCACCCCCATTACCTTGTGTCAGAATAATAAAGGCTTAGACCTACGATTCTCACCCTGTGGGTCAGGACCCACAGGAACTGTATTAAAGGGCCATGGCATTAGGAAGGTTTAGAACCACTGACTTCGACTAACATCTAGGAGATTAGAAGTGAGCAGGTGAATAAAAAATTCAAAAGTAAGAATGAATGGTACTTGATAACTGGTTATATTTATTTGCTCAGTGAGATGGAAAAAAATCAAAGCTCACTTTTAACTTTATGAAAAGAAGAAAAGGATGATGCTCTAGACCTGTGGTCCCTAACCCCAAGGCCATGGACTGGTACTGGTTCATGGCCTGTTAGGAACCTGGCTATACAGCAAGAGGTGAGCAGTGGGCAGGCGAAGGAAGCTTCATCAGCCACTATCTCCCATCACTCCCAAATGGGACCATCTAGTTGCGGGAAAACAAGCTCAGAGCTCCCACTGATTCTGCATTAAGGCGAGTTGCATAATTATGTCAGTTTATATTACAATGTAATAATAATGGAAATAAAGTGCACAATAAATGTAGTACACTTGAATCATTCCAAAACCATTCCCCACCTAGTCCCTGGTGCTAAAAAGTTGGGAACTGCTGCTCAAAACAGAAATGGTGAAGCCAAGGAAAGCTACTCAAGCCTGAGAAAGATGTTCAAGATGCTCAAAGATGAACAAGATTCATGTTCCATGTATTGTATATAAATAACAATGATGTGTCCAGATAGAAATATTCATCAAGTGATTGAAAATGTGGGAATAGAGCTCAATGTGAGGCTAGAGCTAGACTCAGCACTCATGAGATTCAAGTGCATAATAAAGCTATAGAAACTGATGTGATCACTGAGGGAAAGTAAGTAAAGAAACAGAGGAAAACAAGAACAGAATTAAGAGGATTTCTTGCATAGTTGTTACAAGTTATCATCTTCTTTATAGAAAGGTGGCATTTACAACAGAGTTCATGTGACAAAACTCCATGAAGAAGGGCAGTACACCGCTGTACAATCCAAACATGATAGCCCTGTTTGAGTATTCCCCTGTTTAAGAAAAGAAGTGCTGGTTTTGCCAAATTAGAGGAATGAGCAAACTCCACCTGTCTCTCCTGCTGAATGCAACTGTAACTTCTGAATAGAAGGCATAAGATAGCTCTTAGCAAACTCTGAAAAGAAAATAATAGCAGGCAGATTGGGGGAAAAGATGAGTTCAAAACAACACCAAAAACCTATGGACTTATCATTTTCTTCCTCCAGTATCTCCTATCCTGAATGCAGTACAATCTGAGATCTCAAAGTGGGCGTCACAAGAACAGAGAGCTCTAGGAGAAGCTTGCTATTCCGGCTCAAGAAATCAGAAAGGAAACTGCTAATGCTCAAAGAGTGTAAGATTTCCTGTTTTATTTTTTTTTCTCTTTATTCCCTTATTCCTCGTTCTCCAAACAATCACATCACAGCAGTGGAACAGGTCACAATGCAGGGGAGGCCACAGAAACCAAAAGAAGGAAGGGTACCTCCCACTTGTAACTGTTGGAGCTGTGAACCTAAAGAAGCAGGGCAGACCTTTATTGCTTTTTTTCCTTTTTCTCTCTTTCTCTGCTCTTCTGCCTTCTGACTCCAAAATACAGTCACAGAAATAAAAATGAGGCAAGTAAAGACTCAGCGGTCTGGCTGACAACCAGAAAAGGGAGCGCCAGGGAACAGAAAAGTCACAGAGAGATGGCAGAAAGGGAGAGCCCCAGGAAAGCTACCTCATAAAGTGTTTTAAGGATACTTGGGTTCATTCAAGCTGCACAGGCTTGGGTCTAATCAGCACACCAAAGACTTTGAGAGTGGAACAGACAGGTCACTACCCATAGTAGTACACATGTGGCACAGATCTGAATAATACCACAAAGGCTTTGAAAACTGACCTGCCGTGGGAACCACAATTCACAGAAGATGAATAAGATTTGAAGTCTAAAACTAACCATGTATTTTTCTGACATTTAAACAAGGCCCAGAATCTCATAATATGTAAAATGTTCAGGATACTATCCAATGTTACTGAACAAATGAAAAAAACTAACTAACAAACAAAAAGTCCTTACATTCCATGGGAAAAGACAGTCTCTAATGCCAAGAAAACAAAGGTATTAGAAATATTTCACAAATATTTTGAAGTAGTTATTATAGAAATACTTTAGTAAGCAAACATGAGGAATCTAGAAATGAATGGAACAATAAAAAGCTAGCAAGAAGTAGGAAATTGAAAAACAATAGAAATTATGGAATGTAAAACATAATAAATGAAATAAAAATATCACTAGGTTTAAATTTGAATCTCACTAGCAATAAATTTGAATCCAAACTTGAGTGACCTTGAATGATTAATAGAAATTATCCAATCTGAGCAACACAGCATAAAAGACATTTTGTTAAAAAAGTGAGCTGAACCTTGGGGCCTATGGGACAGCATAATAGGTCAAATTTTTGTATAAGCAGAATCTAGAAAAAGGCAAAGAAGAGTGAAGTGTCCCCCAAAATTTGAATAAATAATGGCCCAAAACTTTACACTTGCTTAAAGCTATAAATCTACAATTTGGAGGAGCTCAGCAAACATCAATCAGGATAAACTCAAAGAAATCTATACCAAGACATATCAAAATCAAACTCCAAACCTAAAGACAAAATGATTTTGACTATAGCCAGAGAAAAATGATGGATTACTTGCAAGGAACAATGTTCAAATGACATTGGATTTCTCATCAGACACCATGGAGATGAGAAGAAAGTGGTAAATATTTTTGAAGTATTACAGAAAAGAACTGTCAACCCAGGATTTTATATTAGAAATGAAAGTGAAATAAAGATGTAGCATGTAGCTCTTTTTTGGAATGATGGAATTGTTTTGTGTTCTGATTCTGGCAGGGGTTAAACAACTTCATACACATCTTAAAATGCATGGCACTGTATAATTAAAAAAAATAATACAGAAAATAAATAATTGCCAAGAATCAAAGGCCATAAAATAAATGTATCTACAAGGTCTGACAATTAAGTTCATGAACTCATCCTAGTAAAAGTGCTATATACTTCATTACTGAATATCATTATAGTCACCTTTGAGGCACTCCCCTTGGGAAGCTATGCACCAATGCCAGTGCCTAGTCCACAGATCAAAGCAATTTTGGAACTCTTTTTCTGAAATGATCATCATAGCTGTCATCATAAAAAGGTCTAACCATTCAATTTACGAATTTGCCTCTGTCAGGTATACTTACATTGGCAGCACTGTACAGACAATTTAGTAAGGTTTTATAACCTTTGTATATCAGTGTGTCACAGTTGTGTTCACACAAATGTAGTAGTGTCTTGCTGAGTGGTATTCTATACTGTTGTTGTGTATTTTGGTGTTGCTATATGACAGCTCTGATGGTCATTACAGTAAGAGTTCCAAAATTGTTTTTAAGGGGCTTGGTGCCTATAGCACAGTGGTTATGGTGCCAGCCACATACACCAAGGTTGGTGGGTATGAACCCAGCCTGGACCAGCTAAACAACGTTGACAACTGCAACAAAAAAATAGTTGGGCATCATGGCAGGCACCTGTAGTTCCAGCTACTTGGGAGGCTGAGACAAGAGAATCACTTAAGCCTAAGAGTTTGAGGTTGCTGCTAGCTATGATGATGCCACTGTACTCTACCAAGGGAGACACAGTGAGACTGTCAAAAAAAAAAAAATCCTTAAGGGTAGGCATCCATAGCACAGTGGTTACATACACCAATGCTGGCAGGTTTGAATCCAGCCCGGGCCAGTTAAACAACAATGACAACTGCAACAAAAAATAGCCAGGCATTGTGGTGGGCGCCTATAGTCCCAGCTATGTGGGAGGCAGAGGCAAGAGAACTGCTTAAGCCAAAGCTTTTGCGGTTGCTGTGAGCTGTGATACCATAGCACTCTACCAAGGGTGACATAGTGAGACTCTATCTCAAAAAAAAAAAAATTGTCTTGAAGGGTGGACTAGGCACTAGCTTCCCAAGGCACATTGAAGGTAATATAGTGATACTCAGTGATGAGGTATGTAGTACTTTTTCTAGAATGAGTTTGCAAACTTAATTGTTAGACCTCATATCATTACCTTGATTTTATTGTACCATTTCCCTCTTAATACCTATGCTGTAATTTCTCTCCCTGGTTCCTTCACAGGGTTAAGAAACAGTGACAGCTCTGACTCTGGCCCACCTACCATTCACTGACAAGTAATGGAAATGGTTTCTTCTACCATCCCACCTCTAGGTGATTATGTGGGTCCACAAAGTCCCTTGCACAATCTGTCCTTGGCTCTGGTTACCATATTTTAACTTAGCACGTTTGCAGAGCATGCAATAAATGATATCTCAAAGACTTGAATACTGAATAGAGTTTCCAAATTGCCACTAAATACAGAGGCAAATGGACCACATTAATATATCTTAGCTTAACTTCTAAGAAGGAGGGGAAATGGAGCAGCTTTTTCAGGAGGTTCAAGGAATTTTTTCAGAGAAGCTGCTGAAATTGGAATACAGAAAAGAAAAATGTAAGAAAGCGTACAAGAGAAGGATATACCCAATGATGAAAATTGGAGAGAAACAGTAACATGATTTTGAGATTTGCTAGCTGAACTATCTGCAAATGAGTCCACAGTGCAGTAATACCTTCTGAATTCTCAGAGCAAGTAATTTCCAGCCACTTGTCACTGAGACTGTGAGAGAGGTTAAAAAGAATGTGGGGAAAAAGAATGAAAGGACCATTTGATGCAGGGAAAGAATACTGTGGCCCTTGGAAGTGAAGAGTTTTAAAATAACTAAAGAATATAATGAAAAGCCAGAGATTTTAGAAGGTATGATTTGAGAGCTAAAAAGGGAGAGGATTTTTAAATATTGCAGACTGACTGAAGGGAAGAGAGATGATATTCGCACAGCCAGAAATGAGACGGGTGTCACCAGTCAGTTGTGACAAAGTGGGGTCTGGGCCAAATCAAAGTTAGAAGAATTTTAGATTTATCTCTCCTTCACAGGAGCAGCTCCATGACAGCTGGCCATAGGGTTAATAGATACTGCCACAGGACCACTATTTGTTTGCAAAACTACCATAAAACTGGAACTACTGACCTATGAGTTCCAGCTCTTCTAAGACTGTCAAAGAATGAGGGCCAGGTTGACCTACAGGGTCACTATCAACTCATGGGGAAGAGTCCTTTGGTCTTGCTTATAGCAGTGCAGTTAAAACATAATTTCAAGGGCAGCACCCGTAGCTCAGGGGTTAGGGCACTGGCCTCATACCAAGGCTGATGGGTTCAAACCTGGCCTGGGCCAACTAAAAAAACAACAGTGACAACTGCAACAACAACAAAACATGATTCCAAGAACTGAAAAATGAGATATTAGAAAAAAAGATGAGTCCTCTCTCAGGTAGTGTTGACTTAGGCTCAAGAAACAGACATAAGTACCAGAGAAGGATGTTCACTACTGGAGGACAGACCACTATAGGTTATTACCATCTCTAGTGAAAATCTATCTTACCCAAAAGGTAACATTTCTTTGGTAATAAGAAGTTGAAAACTTCTCATGGCCCTTTTTTAAGGACTGCGGACAAAGGAGAATTTCTATTTTGGTTTATTTCTTTTCTTTATTTTTAAATATAATGTATTTTTTTACATAGTATAATAATTTTCCTTGTGGATCAGCAGGTCAGTGCACATTTTGGCAATTTTAAAAAACACGTTTTATTTATTTTCCCTATCAAGTCAGAAAACCCCTTAGGAACCATTGTAGTCTATTGGTTAAATATGTTTTCATTCATGTGCTTCCTTTAAAGGTTTATTATTTACAAATAGACGGTAATGGCTTCATCTGAGCTAATCCAGTTCATCATGTCATTATATATTTAGGGCATGTCCTGCATTTAGAAAAATCCCTTTGAGAATTCTGTGCAAAGTGCCAAGATCCACAGAAGTAGTCATTAAACTTCCCAAATACAGTATTATATGCATTTTTCCCATCCCTTGGGAAGATCAGCAATTGTCTTCTTGCTCCAGGAATACTCAAGCAAAAGCAATCCAAATACCTAGTCATGATAACTCTGCCATACCTATAGAACTTGTCTCTAATTGGACAGGTAACAATAGATATTCTTGGTCATTAAGCAGGAGCTGAGGGGAAATATGAATGCACATTTGTGTCTACTGAAATAAATCAGCTGATTTGTAGAGGACATGAAGTATATCACTTTCCATGTTCCTAGACTGAAAAGGAAATGTTAGGAGTTGGCAATGCTCACTTCCTTTTAATGTCTAATGTCTATGGGGCTTCCTAGAAAAGAGTTGTTAAGTTTTACTCCCTCCATTTCAAAGTAAAAAAAGAAAAAAATAGTGTTCTGGTATGTTTTAAGAAAGCTGATATTCTCACTGAAACAAACCTTTATATATATATATATATATCTGAAGAAAAGATAGTTTGGTGAAATATTTACTGCCTTGGATAAGTTTTTTTCTAGCCCCATGAGGAATGAAATTTAAACAAACTCAGAGATGTAGCTATGAATCCATATGAAGGACACGGACATCTCCAAATAGAAACATGCACATTGTGTGGAAATGAGTGACACGGACCCATTCAAAGCTGATACGGCTCTTCAAGCACTTGTGTAACCAGGGGTCCCCACTGAGGCATTCCCTGGCTTTGGATCCTTGACCGATCTCTATATCTTGTTTTGTGATCTCTCACTTAAATAATATGTCACATCCTCCTATTATGTATTGAATAGAGGGCTCTTTAAAGTTGTGAACTGAGGGAGAAAATAAAACATACAGAGATCCTAATAATAAACCTCAAGGGTGGTAAAGAGACAATAGCTGATCAAGGAAGTGTCTTTGAGAATGCCTTCAAGGAGGGAGTTGGAATGAAACTTCTCAAGACAAAGGTGGCAACGAGTTTTTTCTGGCTTGATGAAGGGGGCAGGGATGCTATAACCTTTTAGGACCAAACTCTTCCCAGCTGCCTCAACATGCCTTTAAATGTATATTTTGAATAATAACATTGAGGGCCACTTGAGGACTACCGATGCTTAATTTCCTATTTTCTGTGTTCTTTCTTTGTTCCAGACAATTCCAGACTCCATTCCCAATTTTTTTTTCTCTCTATGTGCAAAAACGAAGGCTTTGTGCACTCTGTTGCTATGGAAACAGGAAAAAGAGAAACAGTTTATGTATTTCAAAAGCTGTCAGCCTATATGCTGTGGATTTTGATAACTAAACCTACACATGAACCATCCTTCCTCCACTCCCAATGCCCAACACCTAAGTTTTTTTTTTTTTTCGAATACATATATGTGTTTCTTGGGAAAATGATGGACCTATTTATTTAGCTTTGCTACAATTCATTTTATACTTAATTTAATGTCCAGAGGCCAGAGAGAGGTTTTGGTGACACAGTTAAAAAAATATGAAACTGTTCTTAATAAATGCTTACTGAATCAGAATGAAGAGTTAGCAGGCACCACGACTCAATCTACTGCCAAAATAAAAAGATTGAAGCTCTATTAATTTTAAAACAGATCTGACTGTTGCCTGGCTTATATTTTATAGAAATGTAATATTTGCTATACCCTCTTCAGCTCTCTAATAAAAGAGCTATTTTGAAATTACAAAACATACTGTTTTCCCTCAGAGAACCTAATTCAATAGCTTATTGATTTTTTTTTCACTGGCATTCTTAGTCTGGTGAGAAGGGGCTTCTGGGCTTCTAGACATGAAAGGAGGGAGTTTGTAATTGATTCAGATTCTGTGGTGTGAAGCCACCTCCCCACACCCCCATCTCAAAGTCTTTATGATGGGCCACCCCATTAAGCACTCGCCTTCCTCCTAGTCTCAGTTGCTTTCCAGTGATTCCTAATATTTTCAAGAAAACAACTCCCATTGTCAGGTCATTTTTATCAAGTTTAGATGATACAGTTAAGTGGACCAGGAAAAATACATAAGAACTTCGACCTTCAAATCTAGAGCACACTTCAGCAGTTAAAGTGCCTATCCTGGTAGTTAAAGGATCTGTCGAGTTCTCTGACATAAGGCCCATTTTCCTGGTGTTTATAACTAAATGATTGATTCAAGCCTGAAAATCAAGCCCCTCATCTAAAAGTGTCTGGGTTTTTTCTCCCCTCCATGCAGACATACTAGCAATAATTGATACAGGTATTTATAAAAGATAAGTGAAGGATGAGTGGGAAAATAATGAAGAGCTAATGATGCTCCCGACTTTCTTTTTTTATTAAGAAGGGAACATCCTTGATCTTAAAGGAGAAAAAAGAAGCCTTAAGTTTAACATCTACTAGTGACAACATGAGTTTCAGGGTTGTATTAGATTGACCTCCTTGTACTATGGAGTCATTTACTCACTAGATGAGGATGGTTGCAGAAGGCTAAGGACTTTCCAAAGTAAATTAGCTTATCATTATTATTATTATTATTTTTGAGACAGAATCTCACTCTGTTGTTCTGGGCAGAATGCTGGGGTGTCACAGGTCACAGCAACCTCAAACTCTTGAGCTCCAGTGATCCTGTTTTCTCAGCCACTTGAGTAGCTGGGACTATAGGCCCCCACCATAACACCTGGCTAGTTTTTTGTTTGTTTGTTTGTTTTAGTAGAGATGGGGTTCTCAGGTTGGCCTTGCTCAGACTGGTCTTGAACTCCGCTCAGGCAATCCACCTGCCTTGGTCTCCCAGAGTACTGAGATTACAGGTATGAGCTACCACGGCTAGCCTAGTCTGTTATTCTTTTTTTTTTTTTTTTTTTTGAGACAGAGCCTCAAGCTGTCACCCTGGATAGGGTGCTGTGGCATCACAGCTCACAGCAATCTCCAATTCCTGGGCTCAAGCGAGTCTCCTGCCTCCGCCTCCCAAGTAGCTGGGACTACAGGCGCCCACCATAATACCCGGATATTTTTTGGTTGCTGCCATCATTGTTGTTTGGCGGGCCAGACTGGATTCAAACCGGCCAGCTTAGATGTACGTGGCTGGCGCCTTAGCCCGTTGAGCCACAGGCGCCGAGCCATGTCTCTAAAATTTAAAAAAAAAAAAAAAAAGTGTTTTTGTAAAATGAGAGCCTTTATTTTAAGTTAGAGTGGAGGGGTAAGGAGAGATGTAGGTAGGTTGATGGGCATGCATGTATATATGTGTGTGTGCGCGCTTATATGCCTTGTTTTGTACTTTTCAAGTTCACAAATGTATTCCCAGCACTTTGCAAAGATGAAACGGTGTAGGGGATGACTCTCGACTTTGAGTACAGTTAGGATCACTTGGAAGGCTTCAGACACATACCAGTGTCTGGGCCTCACTGCAGCCCGACTAACCAAACTCTTGGGATTCCAAAGGAAGTCTCCATGGCTTAGAGCCACTGACACAGTGAAACAGGCTTGGGCTTTGACATTGGTAGATGTTGGTTCAAATCCCAACTCTGATACTTACAAATGGCACAATTTGAACGAGGTACTTAGCTTTCGTACGTTCTCGTGTCTGGGCCTGTAAAATGAGGTAGTGGTACCAATCTCGCCACAGTGTAGTTAAAATGCAGTGGGGTGCCTGATCCATAACAGAGGTTCAATAATTTTGCTTCTTTCCCCCCAGTTGCCAGACATTTGAACTAAATTTGAGAAATCAATGATTTTGCTTCTTTCTCCCAGTTTCCAGACGTTTGAACTAGCCTCGAAATCACAGATGCAAAGAATCAAGTACCACAACAATCTCTGACCCTATGTAAACAGACATATTCCTCGTGAAGGGAAAAAAAAACATTTCCTTGGCCAGTCTCCAAAATTTCATCCACAGTAGTGATTTCTTACCTCTGAATATATATCAAAATCATTGTCATAATCTTAAAAATATAACAGGAAAAAGAAAAAATGTAGACAGACATTGGCTCCACCCCTAAAGATTCTGATTCAATTTACCTAGGATAGGACTTGGGCATCAGTGTTTTTTAAAAGCTTATAAAATATGAGTTCACAATTGAAAAGATACTTTTCTAGAACAAAGACATATGTCATTGTGAAAACAACAACAACTAAGTGGTCAAGTGTACAACTCTTACGAGTGGATTAAAAAAATAAATAAAAAATAAGTGATCAAAAGATTGATTTGCCTTCCAGCTCTGCCACTTACAGCGTGACCTTAGACACGTCCCATAAATTCTCTAAAATTGAAAATGGATATAATATTATTTGGCGTAGAGGATAGTAATGAGGATCAAATAAAATAATGCAAGTAAAAGTACTTTTTAAACCATAAAGTTCTGCACAATTTTAGTTCTTATCATTTTGAACATGACAATGTCTTGAGTTAGCTACTCAATTAGTGTACAATCCTGAAATTGTCTGAGATCGGGGGGTGGAAGGGAAGGTTTGGGCATGGGAATACATCAGGACATAATGTTCACTGCAATGAGACTTTGCTCACTTTCTCCAAATGAGAAAAGAGAAGGCTTTTCTCAGGGTCAGGAACCCAACAGACTAAGCCAGGTGCGGTGGCTCACACCTGTAATCCCAGCATTCTGGGAAGCCAGGATGGGTGGATCACTCAAGGCCAGGAGTTTGAGACTAGCCTGAACCACATGGGGAGACCCCATCTCTATAAAAAATAGAAAAATCAGCTGGGCATGTAGTGCACACCTGTAATCCCAGCTACTTGGGAGGCTGAGGCAGGAGGATCACTTGAGCCCAGGAATCTGAGGTTGTAGTAAGCTATAATGATGCCACTGCATTCTGTCTGGGCAACAGAATGAGACCTTTTCTCAAAAAAAAAAAAAATCCATCTAAGTTCAAGGCAAATTGAAATAGCAATTTCTCCCTATCCCAAACGATAATTTGTCGGGTAAGCAGATAGCTATTGGAACTTCTCATTTTTTTTTTTTTTTTTGAGACAGAGCCTCAAGCTGTCACCCTGGATAGAGTACTGTGACATCACAGCTCACAGCAACCTCCAATTCCTGTGCTTAAGCGAGTCTCCTGCCTCTGCCTCCCGAGTAGCTGGGACTACAGGCTCCTGCCACAATGCCCGGCCATTTTTTGGTTGTAGCTGTCATCATTGTTGGCGGGCCCAGGCTGGATTCGAACCCACCAGCTCAGGTGTACATGGCTGGTGCCTTAGCCCATTGAGCCACAGGCGCCAAGCCGGAACTTCTCATTTTTGCAATACAGTTTCTACCTCCCAAATTTGACTGCCTTCTGCTCCTACAACACTCCCCCTATTGACAGGTCTTTGAGGCAGATTAAAGTAATGCACAATTCTCATCCCACAGATTCTGGGTATCAGGTTTAATTTAGCTGCCTGTGCAGTAGGATGCTGGGATATTCTCAAAGCCTTCACCCTCGGCACTGTAAATCAGTATGAATGTCAGCCAGGAAAAGTATGGAGATGTGAGTTAGCCTTGTGTCTACAGATTCACTCATTTTACTTCTGTAATAAGGGGGGGAAATGCTGCATTTAAACCCCACTTTGTGACAGGTCTTAAATATCGAGAGAAATGAATTGGGAAAGTTTTCTAAATGCTGCTGCAATTCCCCCCCTCCCCTTGGTGTTCAGACACTCATCGCAGGTTGCAACCACATGCCATTCCAAGATTCCTTTAGACAGTGGTTCTAAACCTTGGTTGCACCATTTGGGAGTTTGGGAGAAATCAGAATCTCAAGTCTGGACATGGTGGCTCACGCCTGTAATCCCAGCACTCTGGGAGGCCAAGGTGGGTGGATTGCTTGAGTTCAGGAGTTCAAGACCAGCCTAAAAAATAGCCAGGCATTGTCACGGGCACCTGTATTCCCAGCTAGTTGGGGAGGCTGAGGCAAGAGAATCATGCAAGCCCAAGAGTTTGAGGTTGCTGTGAGCTGTGATGCCACTTCACTCTCCTGAGGGTGACAAAGTGAGACTCTGTCTCAAAAAAATATCAGAATCTCAGGCCCCAGGACAGACTTGCTGATTCAGAATCTGCATTCTAACCTGCATTTCCCGCACACATTAAAGGTGAAGATACCTTGTCTGATAAAATCATCTCATCAAAGCCTCCCAACCCAATTTGGTAGTTAATACCCCCCATCTTACAGAGGAGGCAACTGAGACTCAGAAGGGTTCAATTTTGTGATTAGCTCAGGACCATATGGCTAGTTACCATCAAATCAAAAATGGTCCCTGCTGGTTCCAAGAGCAGAGCATTTTCCCCTTCAACAATGGCCTCCATGTAGCGTTGTTTGGGTTTTTATTAAACTATCACTGAGGAAATAGTGTCTATAATTTATTTTGCATTTTCTGCACACAGCAGCTTCTCAGGGATTATTCTTAACAGATAAACTGCAAACAGAAGTAGCAGAGAAAAGTTTTAAGAGACACACTATCCAGAAAGTGAAGACAACAAAACGTAAGGCTTCTACTGATAAGGACCTCTACAAGAAAGCCAGAGAAAAGCTTCAGTTTATGGATTTCTGGTAACCCTGGAAACCTGTACCTCAGTAGCACAAGAATAAAAAACCCTCAAAGGACTGGGATGAAGATTAGTAACATAATTAGAAGGCAGATGGAATCCTTTGAGAAATAAATCAATACCCACACAGATGCAGAATACCAAAATAGGAGCCCTCCCCCATCAGGTGATGCCCTGCCACAAAATACCGTGGCCCTGTCCTGGTGGGGCCAAGCGTCCGGGACATTGACTGATGACACTGCCCTGCCATTGTGCTCTTTTGCCCTCCCTGACCCAAACTCTGAGCACTGACCATCCAGGCTGTGCTGGCGGCTGCGGGAGCAGCACCACACACCGAAAAAGCACTGGAATGGGCGTGGGTGGACTAATTAGCTGTGTGGCCTCAGATAACCCCATCTCTCTAGACCTCAGTTTCCATCGCACAATATGGCAGATGATAAACCTGTCCTATCTCCATCCTCGACTTTTAAATCACGAATCAGATTATTTCATGAGGAACGTGCTTGAGAAATCATGAAGGCTGATGATAAACTATAACTAGTGTTAATAATTACTAGTTTTTCCCTGGCCGTGCAGGCATTGACACCCGAGACCCAGATTCACACGATCTTGCTGGAAGTGTAACACAATATTATGAAGAAGCCACCAGCTACTATTCTGCTTGAACTGTGTGTCAAACTGGATGCTCACAAATACAGGTTGTTCAGAAGAGACTAGCAAAATAACTCTCCCACTGGCAAGCTACATTGCCTTATATTCTACTATTAGGGCAGCATTTTCTTAGTGGGAGCATTGTCCTTGGGAAGCTTTAAAATGCAAATTTTCCTGAGAAAGGTAACATAGTGACTGATTCTCAGTCATTTATACTTTAGTCTGAATTAGTCTGTCCACAGATTCCTTAGGTATTGCTCTTAAGCAAGGAAATTAAATGATAATTTCAATAGTGGAGAAAAACAAGAGAATTCTGGAAAGTGAAACCCTGCCTTGAGAGGCAAATTTTGCATCCCTGTTGCAGCAGAATGCACAAAGGCACAAGAATAAGATTCCCACACTTGTGAAATGAACACCGAACAGTGGAGTTGTAGACACTACAAACCAAATTCATTTATACTTTTTCTCTAGGTCTAAAAGGGGAAGAATTGACTCTTGTGTTCCTTCGTTTGATCCAAGTCCCTGTTTGCCCTGATTTCCTCATCTTTTCCTATTTGTGGCAGAGTTTAGCTTGACATTGCTCTAAGTCAGTGGTTGTCAACCTTCCTAATGCCGCAACCCTTTAATACAGTTCCTATGGGTTGAGACCCACAGGTTGAGAACTGCTGCTCTAGGTAATGGAAAGACAAAGCTAACTTAACCTTCTTGACTATTACTTCTCCTAAGTTCTCATTTATTCCAGACAAGTAGCTATCTGAAATGCTTTCCTAATTGCAGTTTCTTCTCATCAGAAGTCCTTTAAAAGGATTGGAAGTTACCCATTTGAAGAAAAAAAACATTCAAGTTCCTAAAAATGACCCTCCAAGGCCATAGGCCTGGGAAATGTTCTAGAACCCTCCACTGGTGTAACATGCTTCCTCAGTTTCCCCAGAGTGATCAGTGTCTGGAGAACTAAAGACAAGAAAATGAGGAGACAGCGCTGAAGAAGCCAAACAAACCGAGTATCTCACACTGCACCCCATGGGCTCTAATGAATCTTCTTCTCCAACCTTTAAACCGGCCAGCTCATCCATGTCCTGGATAACCCTGCTCAGTGGACACAATCTGCCCTTGGTGCCCATGGGGTCACCTTGGACCCCACCCTTGCTGTGAATCCCTGTGCCCCTCTCTGGCCTTCCCTTTCATTTCTGGCCCTACTCTCATGCATTGTACTTGACCCTTGAATTTGTACTTGACTCTTGACTCATCGTAGGAGATTGGTTGTACTTATTACCAATGATTCTGATTCTCATCCCTGTGAGAGGATCATAAAAGCCCACACTGCCGAACTCTGGATTAGCTATGGTTACCGTGGCCAGTGAAAAGTGGGCAGAAATGCCACGGAGGATGAGAGCATGGTTTGCTGTCTCTATTCGTCCTCTGTCTCCATGACAGGAAATATCTGAGCAAGATGCTGGCCCATCAGCCTGGGCCCAGTCAGAGATATGAAACCCAGTCGCAGCTGGCCCATGTTGGACATGAGAGTGAGAAATAAACCTTTGTTATAACATTGACATTTGGGAGTGTCCTTTGTTAGTGTAGCATAATTGATTTTCACACATCCTTGGATTCCTACTTCAAATAGACAGACTGCCTGCAGATCTGACTCCAGCCCCAACACACCATGACCTCTAAAGAGTGAGGACAGACTCAGCAGCTGGGGAAAAGCAATGTATTCTGTGACGATGTCAGCCCCCGGGTGGTGGCAGGTGACGTTGAGCTCCTTGACCTCATCTTCTTTCTGGTTAAGGCCTTTAAGAAAATCTCATCCCAGGCTTAGCACCTGTGGCTCAAGCAGCTAAGGTGCCAGCCACATACACCTGAGCTGGCGGGTTTGAATCCAGCCTGGGCCCGCCAAACAACAATGACGGCTACAACCATAAAATAGCCAGGTGTTGTGGCGGGCGCCTGTAGTCCCAGCTACTTGGGAGGCGAAGGCAGGAGACTCTCTTACGCTCAGGAGTTAGAGGTTGCTGTGAGCTGTGATGCCACGGCACTCTACCCAGGGCGACAGCTCGAGGCTCTGTCTCAAAAAAAAAAAAAAAAGAAAGAAAGAAAATCTCATCCCAGAATGCAGCATACCACTCGATAGCAGGGGCCCCTTTGGGTAAACCAAGCATGATTTTAGGAAATGGCTACGGTAGACTCTCATTACATGGGTCTCCTTTAAATCTTACAAGAAGAAACCCCCCACCTGGCCTTACCTAGGCCATCTTCTAGCTTAGTAAATCATCAAACTCTATCCAATACGACACAACTGAACTTCTGGCAACCCAATGGTAATCATTCAGGGTGTTATTTTCCATGTCACCTCTTCTTCACCTATAAATTTTCATTTCTTCTCTTTATCACCTTCTCCATCACGGGGCTAAGGTGGCAAGGTTGAAAGAACACTAGAGTCTGATTGTTCCACCTCCCCTAGTGGGACGCTGGGAACTTCTTTACCCTTCTGGGGCTTCCCCTCCTCACGGGCAAGTCTGGGGTGAATTCAGAGATTGCCGGTTGCTGTGAGATGTGTCCACCACAGAGTAAGTGAACATTGCAAAGCTGCCCATTACTCACGGTTACATCTTCCAGGCCCCGGATTTCCTCCTTACTGCTAACAGATACATTCCAGGGAGGAGTCTTTTGGGGGAGGCAGCCCCTTTATCAAGCTAACGTGTCAGAATGGTGTGTGAGCGTGTCGGCTCCTACCCCACCACTCCAGAGACTGTGGTGCCCGAGGGAGAAGGCCGTGATGTGCTCTTGCTTGCCACGTGAGTCGTTTCCAAGTGGCCTGGAGTGGACTAAACGTTCAGTGTATGTTGTCAAAGAAAATAGTGACGAAATGGACTCGGAATGGTGGGTCTTACAGAAGAACTCTGCCCTATGTGCTCCACAGTTCGCTCCCCGTTGCACATCCATCCCCTGCTCAATTGTGGGTGTTTGTGTGTGTACAGCACCCTGGGGTCTTCAGAAGAGGAGTGTTATGTCAAACCAAATAGGTTTTTAAAAATGTATTTTGCTGAAATAAAATCTGCAAGGACAGAGCCTGCCCCTCTGCAGCTGGTCATCGCCGGCCGTGCTTTAACTCCGTCGTGCCCTGAGGGATGCAGGAGCCAGCAGACCGACTCCACTGCCCTGGCTGGTTTTTACTGTGTTCAGATTGTGCGCAGTTGATCAGCAGGAGTTATAGCCACCTAGTGATTTAAATTATACATGAAATCATGACAAAGATTTAAAAAGTCAACCAGAATCCCTGCCTGCGTTCAACTTTGTAGAGTATGAAATTTAACAAGCTTGGGTTGGTTCCTGAATCGCTCCTGGGTCTTTCCCCACTGGGTCTCTTCTACCCTTCCTCCCTAAGTTCGGGATGGGAGCCAAGGTTTTCCAGGGGATCGCAATCCAGAAATGGTGGGAAATCTTTCTTACCGTCAGCCAAGCCCTCATCTTGAAGTGTTTTGGGAATACAAGGTAGTTCTCTCCCCAAAAAACCCTTTTGGTAAATATAATAAGGGGCAGTACTTTGTAAATTGTGTTCTGCGGGCACCTCCCTCAGAGTCCCAGGGCTGGATGAGTTAGAATGCTGATTTCTGGGCTCTGCCCTAGATGGGTTGGATCAGAATTTCAGGGAAGAAGCTCAGGAATCAATATTTTTAATAAGCTCTCCGGGTAACTATTCTGCACACTAAATTGTAAGACTCACTAGTATATTTTTTAAGTACCTGAGTTCTACGGCCAGGCATGATGACTCATAACTGTAATCCTAGCATTCTGGGTGGATTGCTTGAGCTCAGGAGTTCAAGACCAGCTTGAGCAAGAGCCAGATAGTGTCTCTACTAAAAATAGAAAAAACTAGCCAGACATTGTGGCGTGTGCCTGTAGTCCCCCACTACTGGGGAGGCTAAGGCAGGAGGATCCCTTGAAGCTGGGAATCTGAGGTTGCTGTGAGCTAGGTTGATGCTACAGCACTCTATCCTGGGGCAACAGAGTCAGACTCTGTCTTTCCCCCAAAATGGGGGGTTCTAGAGTCAGATGGAACCAAGTTTGAATTCTTTTTTTCTTTTTTAGAGACAGAGTCTCACTTTGTCTCCCTTGGTAGAGTGCCGTGGTGTCACAGCTCACAGCAACCTCCAGCTCTTGGGCTTAGGCGATTCTCTTGCCTCAGCCTCCCAAGTAGCTGGGACCACAGGCGCCGGCCACAGTGCCCAGCTATTTTGTTGTTGTTGTTGCAGTTTGGCCGGGGCTGGGTTTGAACCCACCACCCTCAGTATATGGGGCCAGCGCCCTACTCACTGAGCCATAGGCGCCGTCCCCAAGTTTGAATTCTTACTAGCTATGTGACCTTAGGCAAGTTACGTAACGTCCTGAGACCTCAACACTCATACATCTGAAAAACGACCCCATTGTTTGTTGGAAAAATAAAATGAAACAAGATCATGCGTATAAAGCAGTACTTCTCAAACTCTATGTGCATAGAAACCACCTGAGACTCTTGTCAAAAAGCAGATCCTGATTCAGTGGATGTGAGTTGGGCCCTAAGATTCTGACTTGTTGCAGCAAGCTCCCTAGTTAAGCCAGTGCTGCTGATCCCCGGCCCACACTTTGAGGAATCAGCAGACATAGAATAAGTTCTTAATAATTGTTAGCTTTCACACTAATCAGCTGGGTGACGATGGACAGAGGGTGCTGGGATTTTTTTCAACCCCCATCATCCATTAGAATCACATGTGGTGCTTTGAAAAAATGCACATGCCAAGCCCGGTGTGATGGTGAACGTGCGTGACTTCAGCTACTCCGGAGGCTGAAGTGGGAGGGGCGTCTGAGTCCAGCAGCTGAAGCCCAAGAGTTGGAGGTTCACCTGGGCAACGTAGTGACACCTGTATCTAAATTGAAATTAAAATTTTTTTAAAATGCAGATGCCTAGACTCCTATCTCTGAAGATTCTAATTTGGCATCTTTATGGTGGAACCCAGGAATCCATGTTTTTAGAGTACGACAGTGAAACAGGTTGGAGAACCACTGAATTTAAAGTAATAAGTATCTTAGGCACAAATTATTTTGTAGCTACTGAGAGGGTGTCCAGACTCTTGTGTGTCGTGATGCTCATCTGAAGTGCCTGAGTCATGGCCATCAAAAGAGGAGAGAGAATGTTTTGGCCTTTGGGCCTATTGCTCTGGTGCTCTGGTAAGACGAGGGCCAGTCCCCATTGCCCTCCCATCCTTTATCATACAAAGGGAGACGAGTTCAAGACCAGTCTCAGCGAGAGTGAGAGGAGACAAACACCATGTGGGTCGGATTTCATCACCTACTAGCTAAGAACTTGGGCATGGTACTTCCTGTTCCTCCGATGCCCCATCTGTGTGTATAACATGGGGAGAACATCCTTCTCTGAGGATTCTACTAATGGGAAAGAAAAAAAGTGTGGTCCGCAAACCACCAGTATCAGTATCACCTGAGAGCTGGCTTGCGTGCAGAATCTCAGATGTAGTAAATAAGAATTTGCATTTTACAAGACATCCCCCCATAGTGATTTCTATGCAAAGTTTGGGAAACTCTACTTTATGATATTTAAAGATAAGGATTATAAGATGAAATGGTCCTTGTTCTTTGGGGTCTCGGTCCCACTAGAAAGGAGCAGGTTACATAGGAACAGTTAGAGAAAGTTACAAAGCCAACAAAATCAAGTGCTAAATAGTGCCCATACTTTTCCAGAAAATAGAACTGTTTAAAAACAATAGCAGTAGCAACAACAGTATTTGATGCACTTTCTAGTTCTGAGTATAATAATCAACAGTTTTCAAATGTTTTCACGAACAAGAACCAAAGAATGACGATATTTGTACACCAAAGTGGAATTAAAGGACGGATTTGTTCAAGACCAGAGTCGATGGTTTTGGGTACAGCTTCTGAAACTTCCTGGGAAATCACCCTGGCGTCCTGTGAAAATGCAGATTCCGAGATAAAGCCTGAGCTCCTGCATTTCTAACAAGCTCCCAGAAGATACCCAGGCTGCTAGTCCGCAAATAGTACTTTGAGAAATAAGGGTGGGAGTTTCAGGCCACCCAAGCCCTGTCCCCAAGGCCTTAAGAGACAGGGAAAAATAAATATCTCAATAGACTTTAACCTGTCTGTGGGCATAACGGATAAAAAGTGGTGCTCTAATTCATCCCATTTATGATCGGGACCAGAACGAGTTGTTTCTGCCCCTGAGGATGTCTTTAGCGCTCAGTCCTCCAGGGGGCGCACTTGCTTACCTGCCACATGTACAGGGCCACTCAGGGGAGCCTGTGTCCGCCAACCCTGCCGGTCAGCGAGGGACGTGCATATATGGTTCTGAGAGCTGTCAGCATAAACCTTCCCGTTTTTCCAGAACCGTGTAGTTGTGCTCATTTACACGTCTCTCCTTGGAGCAGGACAATGTGAGGGCACAGCTTTCAGGAGCTGAACAACGTTCTTTCTCTGGCACCGGCTTTGTGCATAGATGTTTAACAACCATCATAACAAACCATGTTTAACAACCAGTGAGTCAGCTCACTGAACCCCCCTGGTAATTGGTTTCACAGCATTTTGCCTCAGTAAAGCATTCCTATTGCCTAGGTCCATGGGGTTAGAAGTCTGACAGCCAGGTATTGCTAGAGTGCCTCTTTCTATCTGGACATGTGGCAGAGGACTTTGTCAAGATTTTTACCTACAAGAAAAGGATATGCTTAATTAACGTTACCAAAAAGGCCTGAGCAGGATCTACATTCAAATATTCATTTATATAACTATATTCATACTGGAGAAACCAAAAACCACAAGGGAATAATGAATAAATGAGACACAAATTAAAATTTCTTTTTGGCAAAAACACCAAAAATAAGATTAAAAGACAAATGATGGTTGGGTACAGTGGTTCATGCCTGTAGTCCTACCACTCTGGGAGGCCAAGGTAGGTGGATTGTTTGAGCTCAGAAGTTCGAGACCAGCCTTAGCAAAAGTGAGACACCCCCCTATCTCCACCAAAAGTAAAAAAAATTGGCCAGGCGCAGTGGCTCATGCCTGTAATCTTAGCGCTCTGGGAGGCTGAGGCAGGTGGATTGCTTGAGCTTGTGAGTCTGAGATCAGCCAGAGCAAAAGCTCTACTAAAAATAGAAAAACTGAGGCAAGAGCATTGCTTGAGCCCAAGAGTTGGAGGTTGCTGTGAGCTATGATAATACCGCTGTACTCTCCCCACAGCAACAGAGCAAGACTGTGTCTCCAAAAAAAAAAACAAAAGACAAATGGCAAACTAAAGAAAAATGGCAATTTAAACAGAGTAAACAAAGAACCAGTTAATAAGAGAAATAGTTATAATAGATAAGTGGACAAAAAACATAATCTAGGAATTAGATTCACACAAAAATGTATATATAAATGTCAATAAATATACACATGAAAACATGCAAATAATCTCAAACTGTAATTTTTTAAAAATGTTCCTATCAGATTACTAAAGATAAAAAAGTATTGACAAAACACTTGTTGAGAGTTGAGCCAAGGGCACTGTTATATTCTGTTGATGGGAATATAAATTAATCAAATGTGTCAAATGTATGTTTAACATTCACACCCTTGGAGTCGATAATCCCACTCCCAGAATCTATCCTCAGAGATAACTGCATTGAAAAATGAACATTCATTCATTCAACAGATATTTATTGAGCTCTTATTTGTCCAAGGCATTAGATTAAGAGTTAGGATTATAGCCAAGAACAAAATAAGCAAGGATCTCTGCTTTCAAGAATCAATCTATAAGAAAGTAAATTAGTATAACTTCTATGGAAAACTGTATGGAGATTTCTCAAAGAACCAAAAATAGAATTACCATTCAATCTCACAATCCCACTACTGGTTATCTACCCAAAGGAAAAGAAATCATTATATAAAAAAGACTCAGCACTCACATGTTCATCACAGTGTTACTCACAGTAGCAAAGCCATAGAATCAACCTAAGCGTCCATCAGTGGATAACTGGATAAACAAAATGTGGTGGCTGTGTATATCACGGAATACTATTTAGCCATACAAAATAATGAAATGCCCCATAAATACATTAACATAAAAAAAATAAAATAAAATATGGGTGGTGCCTGTGGCTCATATACCGAAGGTGGCGGGTTCAAACCTGGCCTCGGCCAAACTGCAAAACCAGAAAAATAGCCGGGCGTTGTGGCGGGCACCTGTAGTCCCAGCTACTCGGAAGGTTGAGGCAAGAGAATCGCCTAAGCCCAGGAGTAGGAGGTTGCTGTGAGCTGTGTGACGCCACCGCACTCTACCGAGGGTGATAAAGTGAGACTCTGTCTCTACAAAAATAAAATAAAATAGGCTCAGCACCTGTGGCTCAACGGGCTAAGGCGCCAGCCACGTATACCTGAGCTGACCGGTTCGAATCCAGCCCGGACCTGCCAAACAACAATGACGGCTGCAACCAAGAAATGGCCGGGCGTTGTGGCGGGCGCCTGTAGTCCCAGCTACTTGGGAAGCAGAGACAGGAGACTCGCTTAAGCCCAGGAATTGGAGGTTGCTGTGAGCTGTGATGCCACGGTACTCTACCCAGGGTGACAGCTTGAGGCTCTGTCTAAAAAAAAAAAAAAAGAAAAAAAAAATAAATAAAATAAAATAAAATAAAAAGCAGGTAATTAAAAAAAATGAAATTATGGCTTGGTACTTATAAGCAGGGTAGTTATGGCACCAGCCACATACACCAAGGCTGGAGGGTTCAAACTCGGCCCAGGGCCAGCTAAACAACAATGACAACTACAACATGAACAACAAAAA
>CAUYRH010008070.1:0-14441 GCA_963574655.1 Perodicticus potto
CTGGGAAGAATCAATATTGTTAAAATGTCTATACTACCCAAAGCAATATATAATTTTAATGCAATTCCTATTAAAGCTCCATTGTCATATTTTAAAGATCTTGAAAAAATAATACTTCATTTTATATGGAATCAGAAAAAACCTCAAACAGCCAAGACATTGCTCTGAAATAAAAACAAAGCAGGAGGAATCAGGCTACCAGACCTGAGACTGTACTACGAATCGATAGTGATCAAAACAGCATGGTACTGGCACAAAAACAGAGAGGTAGATGTTTGGAACAGAATAGAGAACCAAGAGATGAATCCAGCTACTTACCGTTGCTTGATCTTTGATGAGCCAATTAAAAACATTCAGTGGGGAAAAGACTCTCTATTTAACAAATGGTGCTGAGTGAACTGGCTAGTGACCTCTAAAAGGCTGAAACTGGACCTACAACTCTCACCATTAACTAAGATAGACTCTCACTGGAATAAAGACTTAAACTTAAGGCATGAAACTATAAAAATTTTAGAAGAAAGTGCAGGGAAAACTCTGGAAGGAATCGTCTTGGGTGAATATTTTATGAGGAGGACTCCCCAGGCAATTGAAGCAGTATTAAAGATACACTACTGGGACCTGATCAAATTAAAAAGCTTCTGTACAGTCAAGAATATAGTTTAGCAAGCAGACAGCCCTCAGAATGGGAGAAAATATTTGCAGGTTATGCCTCCGACAAAGGTTTAATAACTAGAATCCTCCCTTGTATTTTAAAACAGCTGCCTCCTTGACAAATACCTTGACAGCCCAAGAGGGAGGAGCTCGTGTGCTTATTGGTGAGAAATAGCTGTTTCTACTGAAACCACTTGGGGAAAGTAGAGAATTGATACGTACCTCTAGAAAGACAAGGTAAATATTCACCATCAGATTAAGATGACCAGTTCCCAAAAATGGGAGACTGGTTTAACTGGGTGTGAGGAAATGTATATAAATTTGTTCTTTTCTGCTTATTTATTCTCATTCTGATCTATGTTCTTGTCTCTCTATTCATATCTCGTCTTACTTTACTACTAACCACATCTTTCTCTCTATAGCCATTGACTCGGCTTTCAATGTGTGGAAACTCCTAGTGAAGTTCAAAAGAGGGAGAAAGAAGGAACTCAGGAAATTTCACCCCAAAATATGACTCCTTGGTATAAAGCAGCAGTTCTCAACCTGTGGCCTGTGACCCCTTTGGGGGTGGAACAACTCTTTCACAGGGGTTGCCTAATACATCCTGCATATCAGATATTTACATTACGATTCATAACAGCAGCAAAATTACTGTTATGAAGTAGCAAGGAAAAAATTTTTATGGTTGGGGGTCACCACAACATGAGGAACTACATTAAAGGGTCGCAGCATTAGGAAGGTTGAGAACCACTGGGAAAAGTATTTTGAATTAAAGATCCTTAGAGATCAACAAGCCCTTGGAAGCAACTTTCCCTCTGGGTTCTGCAAAACCAAAACAGACCCATCAAAGTAACAATTGACCTTCTTTCCCTTCCCTGTCATCTCAAATATATTACAGGAAAGAAGATCAAAAACACAACCAAATCTGGTCCAAGTCATTTTAAATACGATAACCTGCTTCTCAGGTGAATTTAATTTTCAAAGAAAATCATTTACAAGGCGATAATTTCCTACATCATTTATCCTCCCTAGCAAACATTTATTGCCCCTAAACAGAATTACCTATATTCTTCATCCCTCCTTCCCCTCTAAAAGGAGGATATAAAAATTTCTAGACTCCATTGAGATAGTGGGTAGTCATTCTGGTTCTCCCCAAACTTCTTCCTCTTATTAATCTGCCATAATTGTTAGAAGATTCTGCTCACTCCCTCTCCCCACACACACATACAGGGCTGACATAAAGTTTGTGTGCAATTTGCTGTATATATTTCTTTATTATCCCACATTTGCACATACATCCCATCTGATGGGAGATAAGTTCAGGTCAAAAAGCTAAAAGAAAATGGTGCACAGAAAGTCTGTTCGGCCCAGTGTACAATCCACCTGATGAATGTTTAACACCATGCTGTGTCCACCAATCCTTTTTGGATTTGGGGACATTAACTTGATCATCAATAATATTAGAGAGGGGCTCAGCTCCCGTAGCACAGTGTTTATGGCACCATCCACATATACCAAGGCTGGCGGGTTCAAAACTGGTTCCAGCCAGCTAAACAACAATGCCAAAAACAACAAAAAATAGACAACGTTGTGGCGGGTCCCTATAGTCCCAGCTACTTGGGAAGCTGAGGCAAGATAATTGCTTAAGCCCAAGAGTTTGAGGTTGCTGTGAGCTGTGACACCACAGCACTCTACTGAGGGCAACATAGTGAGACTCTGCCTCAAAAAAAAAAATAATATTAGAGAAGAATATAGACAAAGTAATAAATAGATTGGGAAAAGGAAAAGGAGGTTCATTTTGGGCCCCATACTTAGCAACACTGTCTGTTCTATCATTTTCTAGGGGTATGTTATTCATTTCTTTAGTGTGAGCTGGTCCATGAGCAATAGCAATCTTAGAAGCAAGGTGAATAGCTTGTAATAGTGTAAAAATTATAGGTGGCAATAGGAGCGTCAACAGAAGTTAAGAAACCATTAAGTTACAGATTGTGCCAACTGCATGGTAAACTCCAGTGGGATATTCGTAGTTCATGTGGATAATGGCAGTTTTTTCTTTTGCCATTATGTCAGCTCTAGTAAGAGCTGTGACTAAATTAACTCCAGGTGTTTTGGAGTGAAATTTTGAGTGCCTTAAGATACCTTAGGACCTAAGTAAATAACAACTATCTGTACCGACTGGAGTCCAGATGTAGAGGCTTTACGGCCCCACTCAGCCTAGAGTCTTTGCAGGCGTCCTCAAACTTTTTAAACAGGGGGCCAATTCACTGTCCCTCAGAACGTTGGAGGGTCTGACTATAGTTTAAGAAAAAAAACTATGAACAAATTTCTGTGCACACTGCACATATCTTATTTTGAAGTAAAAAACAGAACAGGAACAAATACAATTCACACCGCCGCATGTGGCCCGCGGGCCATAGTTTGAGGACCCCTGCAATGAGAGAGTCTAAGAGCGCACCCTGTTTACAGAGCAAAAGATCATCAATGTACTGAACGAGTACCGAACAAAGTAAGCCTGGGTAAAGGCTTTAGAGTCTAAATCAGCATTGAAAATTTCAGAGACTATTGAAGGAGACTCACAGCATCTGAGGTATTTGGGTCCATATCAATTGTTTCCCTCTGAAGGTGAACATGAAGAGAAATTGTAAATCAGGGTGCAATAGAATTGAAAAGAAATTTCAGCAGAAGTCAGTTGCTATATTACTAAACTTGTGCTACCTAAAAGGAAGGAATTAGTTTCTATCTTTGTGATTAAATTTTATTTAAGTGGTTATTTTTATTTTTAAGCTAATTTATGAGGGCTCCTTTGTGTATTTTGGTAGTAAAATAACACATACACACAAAATATAGAGAGACATGGACATATAGACATCTAGATAAAAGCAGATCTAATAGCATTTAGAAAGACTTACAAAGCCAGCTGGTAAATACTTTCTTTTATTCACACTATCAATATTTTAATTACCTATTTTATTATTTTAAGCAATGACTAGTTAGGCAATAATTTGACTTCAGTAAAATTTTGCTATTTCTGTAAGCTTTTGTCTATTTTTTCAAGGGCCTAATATTTATACATGTACAGGTAGGCATTGCCAGAAAGGTGAGTGCTGCTTTTCTCAGAAATTAAGGATCATATTTGTACCTTGAATCTTGACTTTGGCTCTCATATCTCTATGATTAACTTAGGCCGTGATTTTTTTTTTTTCCTTACCCAAGTGCACAAGAAAAAGAAACACAGGAATAGAACCTGGAAATTTCTGGGAATTCCTGAAAGCTGGAGTTCACACTCCCTGTAGTATTGCCATTTGCTGTTAGTTTCTGCCTGACCCACTCAATTTGGGCCTCTAACTGTATCTAAGCTAATTAATGATCAGATCCAATCTGATCCCTGACCTAGTTTAGTTTCTATCTTGATTTCTGGACCCATTTAGGATCAAAAATTTGCTCAAACAAACTCAGAGAGCTCAAAACACAAATCTATGAAGCTTTGGCATCTCAGAGAGAACTTAGGGCTCCTGCCCCAATGCAGTGAGAGAGCGGTGGGACCAGTGGGTACCCAGTGGGAATCTCAGTGCTACTGGGCATCTCTGGAAGCTCTATTTTAGAAACCACTTCTGATAAATTAAGTTTAACAGAGTTTAATTATCAAAGTGTAATTCACCAGTTGGGCAGCTAGAACCAACTTGAACAGGCTCAGAGATATTCCAATGCTGGAGGAAATTCATGGGCAGAAAAGAGAAAATGACACACAGGAAATGAAAGTGAGGTATACAAACGGCTGGACTGACTACAGCTCAGCGACCATATTTCATGAGCAGCAAAGAGGAAGGAGGAGAGAGCAGTGAAGGTGGATGAAGCAAACTTTAGCCAGAACAAATGATGACATTTTTGTTTTTAAACTTTTTAAAAATTAAAGTACCCTTTGAAGTGAAACCCGTAAAACTTGACCAAGGTTGTATATATAACTTAAGCAAGGCGGTAAGCGATGTCTTTCTTTTCACCTGGTTTCTCTACTAATAAAAATAAAGTAATTATTTAGAATAAGAGATTTCTAAATCTTTCTTTCATTTAGAAGTCTTTTAATCTAAAGGGTCCATCTTTTGACCATTAAAAATTAGAATTCTCCATGGTATATTTATTCTAAAAGTGACAATGTTCAATGCCTCTTCATAAAAAGCCTAGCTGGTAATTTTTGAGGTTTGGCCTGGGGAGGGCACAGAGAAGGCAGTTTCCAAGGTGCCCACGCATTCACTCTCAGAAATAGACAAGTTAGACAAAGAAGATAGGTTCTCTTAAAGACAGTGACTCCCCTAGAGCTTGACGCGTTCAGTACGAAGAGTGTGCTGCCTAGAATTTTATGTGTCTCAGACTCCCCGTGTTTTTCACATTAGCTGCCTGATGAGTTCCCAGAAAAAACATGCCCCCCAAGATCGCAAAGACTGAGGAAAAAATTCCCACTTAGTAACGATACAAGCTCAGGAACATGTAACAAGACAAGAACCTCGGACAGTGGGGCAGGGACCTTCGGCAAAATATGTCTTAATAGACTTTGTCTTCCAGTCAGAACCACGTCACTGGCTAACCTGCAGGGCCAGCTGGAACAGCAGGCTTGTAGGGCTTAGGCTCATGTTCTACCTATGGTGACCCTCTTCGTGACAAAATGACACAGAAAGACAACATCAAATGAAAGAACAACAACAGCAACAAAAATGCTGTTAGGAGAGTGAATGAGACATTATGAATCGTCATATTGCAAAGTGCCAAAAAACACCCTAGCCAGCTCAGCGGAGCCGGCGGACCTGCCGCCTCCTCCTTGGTGGTGTTGGTGCTGCAGCAGCCAGCTGAAGAGCCAGCGGGCTGGATGACAGGCAACCTACAACGCCCACCAGAGGCTCCAATAGCCAAAAAGGCTGGACAACTGCTGAGGAGACACCTGTGCCTTGGTGTCTCCTTCACTTTACACTTGGGACTAAATGTGGAACCCCCATTTCCTATGCCTAGGTCAGTTTCTTATGAATTTCCTAGGCCTGAATTCCATCGATGGACTGTGTCCATTCATTGATGCACTCATTCACCTTCCCCCCGGTGGAAGGGACTGCATTCATTTGTTTCCTGGCCAAGGAACCCAAACACCTATATATACCCTGAGGCTAGAGGCCTAGAGGAGGAGACGGGGAAAGACCGGGAGAGGAACGGAGAGAGCTTCTCTCTCCCACTACCAGGAGCTTTGGTGTTTTCTGTATTCTTTTCTGTAAATCAATTCTGTCTTATCACGGACGGGTGGGGGTGGGAAATAATGTAATGAAGAATAATAAAATACATGTATTTAAATAAAAAGAAAGAAAGAAAAAAAGGAAATGAGGAGATGTCTGTGTACAGGTAGGGGTGGAGAGTGAGAAGAAGTTAATGGGGAGTGACTTGGTTCACAAATGATGTTTGCACAACAGTCAAAAAAAAGTTGTGGGGAGAGATACAAATAATCTCAACAAAATGAAAGAGCACTTACTAACTTGATGGCTAGTGGAGGAAGAATTAGAATTAGACTGATTGAAAACAGGGTAAGAAGGGCATTCTGAGCAAAACAGGTAACTTGAGCAAATCTGCAGAAGAGGGAAATGACACAGTGTATGCAAGGAATTCAAAATAATGTGGTGGTAGAGAAGATAGAGACAGGGTCAAGGAAGGCTAAAATAGCAATAACTTTGTTCTACTAGTGATGAGGAAACACCAAAATGTTTTAAGCATGAGTGTGACAAAATCATTCTGGTTTTAGCTCCATGTGGAGAATGGAGCTAAGTAGAGGAGAATTAAAGACCTAAGTTGTTCGTAGTAACTCTAGTGCAAAATTTAAACCTACTGCACACATTTGTTAAATCATATGTTCAGAGATAGAATAGTCCATCCAGTTTGTGTAGCAGCTATAATTCAGGAGCATTCAGACGCCTTCTCTACTGGTGAAGGCACTGGTGCAAAGCTTTCAAAATCCTTTTGCCTCTTTGGTCTATAAAACCAAGGTAGCTATACAGTTTGGCTATATAGATTATAGGTGAAAGCCATATGAAGGGTGCATGTTAAAGAAAGCTCAAAATCTTTTAAATATCTCTTTACTCAAAAAGGATTTTATCTCATTCTTTCTTAACAAAATAAAACATTGTTGGCAGGGAAATAAATTATACAGTTTATTGCCCAAACCAGTGCAATAAAATCAAACTAGGTAGATGGTCTTTTGTTTGTTTTAAAGTCATGTTGAAGCTCTCATGATAGCTCAGAGGTAAATTTTGGATCAGATCTTTTCAGAGTTGTACTGCAGTAGATCTGATTTGTCCATTTATCTGGGAGTTTTTTAATGCTTATGTGTGTGTGTTTATTTTTTAGAAGTGTGAAATTTGAGTACACAATCCATATCAGCACTGTGGTGAGTAAGAGAAAGCAATTCTAAGGATAGGATTCTGCACAGTTGTAATGCACAAACTAATTGGAGATTTCAGAGTTATGTGAACCAAGAGGTGGGTAGAAATTGCCTTTTTAGAGCACTGTATTTGAAATATTTAGAAATGCAGTAAGAAGCCAAATATGAATTCTGTTTTTGTTTCGTTTTGTTCTTGAGATAGAGTCTCACTTTGTTGGCCAGGCCTAAGTGCTGTGGCATTAGCCTAGCACACAGCAATCTCCAACTCCTAAGTTTAAGCACTCCTCCTGCCTCAGCCTCCCAAGGAGCTGGGATAACAGGTGCCCACCTAGCTAAATTTTTAATTTTTAATAGAGATGGGGTCTTGCTCTTGCTCAGGCTGGTCTCCGGCTCTTGAGCTCCAGAGATCCTCCCATCTTGGCCTCTTAGAGTATTGGGATTACAGGTGTGAGGGAAATTTTGTATTTGAGAGTAATCTGTACTCATGTGGTACAGTCATCCTCTGAGATCTTTCTATGTTATAGAGCATAGGAAAGCGTGGGAAACATCAGTATTTATCATGACAGCATATTCATCTAATTTGATAAGTTTTACTCTAAGAAATCAGAGTTTTGATTTAGGTTAGTTTGTTAGATGGCAGTGACTAAAAGCCAACTCAATTGTTCTTACTGCCAGAAATAAATGTTAAAAGATTATTGTTACATCGCATAAAAGAAAAGTAGAATTACCAAGGAGCTAGAAGTATACCATACAGGTAATATGGGATTATTGGTGGATCATGTAGATTGATTTTACTGTCTTTCACTCATTCAGCCCTTTCTATAAATAGAATATCCATTAAAGGCCAGAATCCATAAAAACCAACTAATTTTCCGCACTCTTGTTGTTCAGATGACATCAGCTCTACCTTTGTCTACTAGAAAGTTACATGGCTTTTCCGTAAACTATTCAGCCTATTTTGTGCTTTGATAACAGGGATTTGTTCAGGAATGTGATTGCGGCCCATGTTTTAATAATTATAGTCATCTGATCAGGCCATGCCACTCTAGTCCAGGCAACAGAGTGAGACTCTGTCTCAAAAATAAATAAATAGATGAATTAATTAAATAAAAATAATTGTGGAGACCATTAATCTCCATCTCTGTGGCTCAGTTTGGTCTCTTATCCTGTTTGTCTCTTTGTTCAACTGAAAGGATTTACTGGATGACATTTTATTGGTAACGAAAAAGTTGACTTTACTTTTTACTAGATATTTGCTATACGTCTGAGTTCTAATTTGCATTTGAAATGCAGAACCCATCTCAGTGTTATCTTTGCACCTCTGAAAATAAGAATCAATAGCTTATTTCAACTCTGAAATTCCCGGAATTTCTAGACTCTCTCTTATGCCTTTTATTCTTTTTTATACACAGGTCAATAATTTTCTCAATGTAACTGTTGCTTAAAGTTCCTTAATAGAGGCAAACAATAACAATCAAATGCTCTAATAATATTCTGTTTTCTAATATCTTCACCTAGAACTCAAGATTATTAGGCAAATGATATGTCTGCCAAGTTACTGTACACAACAGTTTTACCATTTCACCACTTCTTGATATAGATCATTATCTTTCTACCTTGAGCATTTTTCTCATCACTCTCTGGCAGGCCCTAGAGTTAATGCCTGCTGCATAACACCTCACTTTCGGTAACTATTTTTATAGTAGTTAAAATAGGTTTTATTATACCACTGTAATAATCAAACTCAAATCTTTGTAAATTAAAAAATTCTTATTTCTCACTCATTCCTCATGCTGAACATAAGTCAGCTCTGCTTACTGTTGTCAGTCAGGGACCAGGCTGGGGAAAGCTGTCAACTGGCAAATGCTTCCATGATGATAGTCAGGAAAAACAGTGAAGAATCATATGCTAGTTCTTAAAGTGCTCTCTCTATATCTATCTACCTTTAATTGTTTAAAACTAGAATTTGGGTTTCTGGAAGGTTGGAAGAAAACTTGGCATCGTTAGTTTGTCCAAGACGATCCAATTCAATGGTAGATAAATATAACTTGAAAAAATAAGGATGTTCAAATAACATTATTTTATTTGAGTCCTTGTTTACAGGGTGCCTAAAGCCAAAATGTTGCTGGGTTTTCTGCTACATAAAGCCACTTTTAATTATAAACTTCTGTCATTTCCAACTGAGATCTTACTAAAGGGAATAAGGGTAAATATTGCTGGTGTTCAGGAAGAGCTAGAAAGTGACTTGCCAAGCTCTTTAGGACTCTTCCTTCATTTTCTCCCGCCTCTGTCTGTCTGTATATGTAGTATCAACTTCGTTTTTTTCTACTGCTAAAGGCTGACTTTCTCCTCAAGGTATAAAAATGGCTTCCATAAATGCCTAAATTTCACATATTGAGGCCCCTGTCCCTAGCATATAAGTACATGTTCTGTTTAGAATCCATGTCCCAAAATCCCAGTAATCATTCATTAGCTGAAATTAAGAAAATGCCAAACACAGTACCCAACTGTTGCCTAGAGGACTGACTGGTAGGACCAGCAGCTTGAGACCAAACCCTTCATTCCATTAAAATAATAAACAATTAGTAGGAGTTAGGAATGAACTTGGAAGTGACTGCTCCAATGATCAGTATGCTAGAGGTTATGACTCAAAGAACAGGAAAGCAGGTCCTCAGGAAACAATTCCAGGACTGCCCAATAAGTGGTGTACATATAAAATATTAAAGTAATTTAAGAGAATAAATAATTTTAAGTACAATCAAACATACAAGTCATGTGACTTTGCCAAGAGTCTAAAATGATCATATATCTTATGTCTCTCACCCATCTTGTATGAAAACTGTTATTTTATGCTTCGTGATAGATTGCTGAAAGAGCAATAGACTTTTATTCATGTAAATAAAGATTCACTACTATTTATAGTTTATAAAAATTCTCTATTTATTCTTTTAAAAAGTACTTATCAAATGTCTACAATACACGGCAAATGTTTTAACTATTAAAGGGATTTCTCAGAGAACTGATAAACTTTTGGAAGTAAATTTTAAAGTGAACTTTGGAAGTAAATTTTAAGTAAAATTTACTTAAGTATTGCATTATTAGATATAATCATAAATAAATAAATTCCATTAAGCAACTTAATTGTATTCCATGAAACATTTTAAACTTTTAGCATATGTATCAGTGCTATTAACAAATCATTACTTGAAGTGACTTAAAACAACACAAATTTAATCTCTTATAGTTTTTCCAGTAAATCTAACATAGATTTCAGTGAACTAAAATCAAGTCCCTTTTGCCATATTATGTAACATACCCTCCTATTCTGAGGATTTGGAAGTAGATATTTGAGGGAGGGGTGCAAGCATTATTCTGCCAACTACAGTGTATCTGTTTAATTTGGATGCTTCAAACACCTTTAAGAATAGATTAAAATCACACAGAAACAATCACAGTGCTCTATACTTATATTTATTTTAAAAATAACACAAAAGGTAAAAAGAAATCTGTCCTTATGTTAAACTAGTTTTATGCCATTCTACAAAAATAGATAGCCTTAGTTTGAGATCTCTTTAGGGTATCAGAAAATTATAGTGAAGCATTTCATAAATATAGTCATTCCACTAAGAAAAATAATTTCTTAGATCAGCTAAGGTGGGAGAATCTGGGTCATTAATAAATTGGTTCTTGGTCAAGGCTCAGGACTTAACTGACTCCTTCCAAGGCAAGTCAAACTAAAGCCACTGGTAACAATGCCCCCTTTCCTCCTTTTACAGATAAATTTCAGTTGTTATACCTATAATACTTCTTTTTTAAGGGCCATAGCATTAGAACAAGTGTCAATTTCTCTGAATTTGAGCTCTCCCTCCAAAATGATAGATTATTAAAATCCTACTTAGTTTGCATTACATAACCCATTGTTCTGTCAGTTTGCCATACTGAGCACATGTTAGAATTATTTAAAAGCTGATGCAACCCTTACAGAGATAGTGTTATGCCTGTGTTAAATCAGCCAGAGGCTTTAACTCCTAGAAATTGAGGTGTTGAGTCTATGTAGATTTGTTTTTGAGAAATCTGCCTGATTTATTTCCCAGGGACTTGCTGTATAACTTTTGCTACTTGAAAATTATGTAGCATAAAATAGAGTTCTCAGATTTCAAAGACTACTTGTCTTAATTTGCAACTCTCTGTTTATGCTTCACTATTTATATGCATGCAAAAATACATTTCTATAATATATAGGCAGATACCTAATGAATGCAGTAATTTTCAAAACATATATGTACATACACATATACTCATATATATGCATACTATTATATACACATATATACCATATTCCCACACATACCCAGATATAAGATATGTTTTCTTTACTTTCTTTACTTTTGAGAGTTAATTCAAAACAAGAGATGCTATTTAAAATATTTAATAACTAGGAGAGTTCAAGAGCCAATTTATCAAAACAGTTGTCAGCTCAAAAAGAATGGATACCCATAATAAACAACCGCCAGTACATCCATAAAAAGACATGCTGCTGAATTAAACCATAATAGCTTGAATTGTTACTGCTGTTACTTTTACTGATATTGTCCTCAATTTTCTTGTTCTTTTTTTGTTTGTTTCAGGTTTGTTGAGGGTACAAAGAATTAGGTTACACTGTTCACATTTTTTAGGTAAGGTCACTTTTGTATTTGTGCCCCATCCCTAAGAAGTGTGCCATACACCATAACCCCTCGTTACCCTCCCCTCTCCCCACTTTGCCTGCCTCCCTCCTTGACTTGATTTGAGTTTTTCTCTTATGTGGGTATGTATTGGACCATGTACTGGCTTCATGTTAGAACTGCATTTGGATTCTTGCTTCTCCAATCTTCTAATGCTTTATTAGGAAGAATGTGTTCCAACTCTATCCAGGTTAATACAAAAGATGTAACAGTTCCATCTTTTTAATGACTGAATAGTATTCCATAGTATACAGATACCACAGCTTGTTAATCCATTCCTGGGTTGGTGGGCATTTAGGCTGTTTCTGACAACCATTTTGGTGATTGTAAATTGAGCTGTGATAAACAGTTTAGTGACAATGTCTTTATGATAAAATGATTTTTTTGCTTCTGGGCAGATGCCTAGTAATGAGATTGCAGGATCAAATGAGAGGCTTAATTTGAGTTCTTTGAAGAGTCTCCATACATCCTTCCAAAAAGGTTGTATTAGTTTGCAGTCCCACCAGCAGTGTAAAAGTGTTCCCTTCTCTCCACATCCACACCAACATCTGCAGCTTTGAGACTTTGTGATGTAGGCCATTTTCACTGGGGTTAGGTGAATCTGAGGGTGGTTTTAATTCTAATTTCTCTGATGCTCAGGGATGATAAGCATTTTTTCAAATGTTTGTTAGCTACTCGTCTGTTTTCATCAGAGAAGGTTCTGTTCATATCTCTTGCCCCCAGGTTTTCAATTTTCTTAATCAGTGGAAATTTTTTAAGTTAGCCCCTTTTTACTTCCAGCACTGCCATATGAAGGATTCTGACTCCTCTTATTAGAGATGATTTTTGGACTTTCAAATCAAGGGGTAAAATGTGTGAGAGTTGGTGTGATCAAAATTGTATCCCTCATTGAGCCATTTGTGGGAGATATATTAGAGATTAAAGTTAATGATATTTCAAGTTTTCCATTACATACTATGTTGTCTGATACTACATTTAAAAAAATAATTTATACTGTAAGATTTTCTACTGCATAACACATCAGAGCACTCGATATATACATCGAGTATATATCTATACTCAAACACTTTATTTCTCGGAGAAATCCTATTTTCTTGGGTCTTATCCTCTTAACTTTTCAACAGGAACACAAATCCTATAAACTCTTATGGCCATAATATACATTTATTATGATAGATTATCAACACTAAGGATGTTGAGTATTCATTTTACTTAGATAATTAGAAGAGACACCATAAAGATCAGGTGAACTGTGCTGCATACCTTTCCAAATGGATTGATAAGTCCTGAAATTTAAGATCAATGGAATTACAAAAATATCTACTTAAGTGAAATAATTATTTTTTTCTTGTTTTTTCATAAGCTTTATAGAGGAAATGAGAGGAATAGTTATTAGCGGCTTAAGAGCTTAACAAATAGAATGATTTTGGTTTAAAATGCATAATCTTATTTCAAAGTTCTTGTATTTATCCTCCATATTTTGCAAAATTTTAATAAGCACCCTATAACTACATGGTAAACCATATGGCCAGTCATTATAAAATAACTTTTTGAGAGTGTATTCTTCAAAGTAAATAGGCCTTCAGGAAAATCATCTAGATGAAGTTAATATTATTTTATTTATCTTCTCTTGTCAATATGAATAAGTGACTATTAAAACAATTAGACACACAAATTGTTCTTTGTTTAGGAAAACTTAGTTTTACCATTTTGGTCTTGGGTACCTTAAATAACTTACCAATCTATTTATTCACTAAAAATATATATTTATTGTTTATTGTCCTAAGTTCTGGAAATAATATTTTTAAACTTTTTTTTTAGAAACAGAGTCTCACTTTGTCACCCTCAGTAGAGTGCAGTGGCCTCACTGCTCATAGCAACCTCCAGCTCTTGGGCTTAGGCAATTCTCCTGCCTCAGCTTCCCCAAGTAGCTGGGACCACAGGCGCCCCCACCACAACGCCTAGCTATTGTTTTGCAGTTTTTGGCTGGGACTGGGTTTGATCTTGCCACCTTTGGCGCCCTACTCCTTTGAGCCACAGGCACTGCCTCCGGCTGTTTTTTTTGTTGCAGTTTGGCCAGCGCTGCATTTGAACCCACCACCCTCAGTATATGGGGCCGGCGCTCTACTCACTGAGCCATAGGTGCCGCCCAGCAGTTTTTAAACTTTGATATCAGAACCCTTTTACATTCTTTTTTTTTTTTAAGTTTCTGATTTAATTAGCCAAGGATATAAAATCTTTTTTTTTCTTTTTTATAAATACATGTATTTTATTATTCTTCATTACATTATTTCCCCCCCCACCCCCCAGTGGTAAAACAGAATTTATTTACAGAAAAGAATACAGAAAACACTAAAGCTCCTGGTAGAGGGAGAGAGAAGCTCTCTCCGTTTCTCTCCCGGTCTTTCCCGGTCTCTACCTTTAGGCCTTTAGTCTCAGGGTATATAAAGGTGTATGGGTTCCTTGGCCAGGAAACTAATGAATACAGTCCCTTCCACAGGGGGCAAGGTGAAAGAATGAATCAATGAATGGATACAGTCCATTCATGGAATTGAGGCCTAGGAAATTCAAAAGAAATTGACCTAGGCATAGGAAATGGGGGTTCCACATTTAGTTCTAAGTGTAAAGTGAAGAAGGCACCAAGGCACAGGTGTCTCCTC
>CAUYRH010008071.1:0-41753 GCA_963574655.1 Perodicticus potto
GAATTCTTTCCCTCCACCAGGAGCTTTGGTGTTTTCTGTATTCTTTTCTGTAAATCAATTCTGTCTTACCATGGAGGGTTTGTGGGGGGGAAATAATGTAATGAAGAATAAGAAAATACATGTATTTAAAAAAAAAAAAAACTTTAGTGAACTTAATTATGATGTGCCTAGGGGATGTCCTCTTCAAGTTGAGTCATGCTGGGGTTCTGAAACTGTCTGCTATCTGAATTTCAGAATCTCTTGGCATGTCTGGAAAATTCTCTTTCATAATCTCATAAAGAAGAGACTCTTTGCCTTGTGATGCCACTTTGTCGTTTTCAGGTATCCCTATAAGGTGAATATTGGTTTTCTTAGAGTTTATCCCAGAGCTGCCTGAGAGAATGATCCATTTTTGCCTTCCATTTCTTTTCCTCTTTGTAGGTTTGGGAGCATTCGAAAGCTTTGTCTTCAATGTTAGAAATCCTTTCTTCTGCTTGCTCCATTCTGTTGTTAAGGGATTCTACTGTGTTTCTCAGATCTTTGAGGGCTGCAACTTCTTGTCTCAATGTGTCAAAATCTTTCGTCATTTGGTCTTTGAATTCCTTGACTTCTTGAGACAATTTTTGAAATGCACCCTGAATTTCTAAATCCAACTTTTCCTCTATTTTATTAATCTTGTTTGCAATCCAAATTCTGAATTCGACTTCTGACATCTCAGCCATCTGTTTATGCATAGGATCATCATTTGCGTCCATCAAATTGTTCCTTGGTGGGGATGATCTACTCTGGTTGTTCATGTTTCCAGAGCTTTTCCATTGATTCCACCCCATGATTAATTTTACACTGTTTGGCTGGATGAGTAGCTAAGGACAATTTGGACTGGGGGTTCTAGGAATAGTGATTGACCTGTCCTTTGCTTGAAAGCTTGGACTGGTGTCTGTACCTTTTCCCCTAGAGTTTTGCCAAGGACCTGTACAGTGCTACTGCTTGTGAACCTGGGGACCTTCTTGGTGTGGTGGGGTTAAGTGGCTCTGTCTTATTGTCAGCTGGTCTTTGTCTTACCCTAGAGAATCAGTTACTCTGTATTGAAATCTGAGCTGTGAAGAAATACCAGCAGTTAAGTCACCCTGCCCTCCACAGGCAACAATTGGAAAAGCAAAATCAAACCTTCCCACTACCACACACCCAGGGTACCAGTTTGGAAAGTCCTCGGGTGATTGGTCCAATTGAGGAGGTCCCAAGCAATTGTCCCAGCCAGCACCAGTCTCAAATGGAAGAGTTAAAAAGTCTCTGGCAACTAAATAGCAGGGATCTGCTGCTAGTATAACTCGCTCTGGTGCTCTGTGAGCTCTGGAGGGCCCCCCCAGCAAGTAGATTAGTCTGGGAAGTTTGATGCCTCCTTCCCCACCTTGCCCCTCTGTCACATTCAGTGGGTCATAATCCCGCAGGCCTGTCATCCAGTTTCCTCCAATGAGCAGAGGTTTGCACCTACCTGGGTCATAGTGAGGTCTGTGGCTCCTCAGCCAGTCCGCCACTCCCTGTCATTGTTTGGCAGGGGGAGGTGAAGCCTGATAAACTGGGTACTTGATAGGGGCTTGGGTGATTCACTCAGTTCAGGCCCTGTCCATGGTTGATGTTGCTGATAGAACAGAACAAGTTCACAGAATTTGTTTCTGTCATGGCTATTTTCCCCTGATCAGACTGGGGCTGCAAATAGGTCTGGCTCAGTCTGTGAGTTCCAGCCCTTTGTCTCAGCTTTCATCCCCTGAGGGCCAGGTGCATCTGAAGCTAAGCAAAGCCGCCTCTACCCTGGGAGTCAGCTGACTCTACATGTATTCTAATCCCCGTGCTCCTTCCCGGCTGGTACCACCTCAGGCATATCCTTCACAGGCCTTGGTTACCGGTCCACTCTGCTGGGGGCTGCCACCAGAGAAGCTGCCCACTTCCCCTGGCCACCCAGAGGGACTAGGAGTGTCTCCTCAAAACATCCCCAAGGGTGCGATCCCTCCTGCCATTGTTCCCACTGCAGCTGCCGTTTTGTGCCTTAGGGACCTTCTTTCCAGCTCGGCCTCCTCTCAGCTCACTTTCCTCTCACCACTCCCTTTTTGTTTGTGTCCTTGGGATCCCAGGTTGCCCCAGCAGGGTTGATGTGCATTCTTCAACCTTCTCTTTAGGCTCAGATCCAAACCATCAGCTTTCTTGCTAAGTTTCTGTCCTTTAACTCTCCTTCTGGATGAGAGCCTCTGCGGAAAGCTGGCTACAGACCTCCATCTTGGCTCCTCCCCCTATGTATTCAACTTTGATATGAGGAAAATTAATGACAATTAATGACACAGTGGGGCATGGGGGAAGGGGAGAGCAGACAGAGAGAGAAGGAGGGAGGGGGTGAGGGAAATAAAACAAAAAAAGAAAAGAAAATAGTGTCTAATTCTCACATAAATTGGATTTAATTTTGACCAAAGTACAGTACTTAAACATTAATTTTTAATTCAACTTATTAATATGTTGTTTAGGATATTGCATCCTCATTTGTAAGTGAAATACGTTTGCAATTTCCCTTTATAATAATATATTTGCTCCAATTTTAATATCAGGTGTATCCAGATTAAGTAGAATGATTTTGACGTATTTCTTCTTTTTCTATTGTCTATAAGATTTAGCATGATCTGTTTTTTGAAATTATCTGTTTTTACTTTCATTTACAAATATTAATTGTCTATTTTTTGAGACATTGGGAAAAAAAAATAAGAAGTTAACTGATGACTCCATACTGAGCCTCAGAGTCAAAGCATTCTATAATAGACATACTCTTATCTGACAATGTGAATGTTACTTTCTTTTCATTATTATTATTATTATTGCTTAATGTTTCAATGCATCATCTGATTTCTTTTCTGAATGTATTAATCTTCATTCATTCTTTATGAGGTTTTTGTTTCTAGTCCTTATCTTAAATATTGTTATTGTTATCAAATTTTAAGCTTTTTTAATTCTGTGAAGGCACAAATTGGAAACCTAATAAACACATGTATATGTTAAAAAAAAAAATAGAAAAACTAGCCAGGCATAGTGGCGCATGCCTACAGTCCCAACTACTCAGGAGGCTGAGGCAAGAGAATTGCTCAAGCCCAAGATTTTGAGATCTATGATGATGCTACAGCACTCTACTCAGGGTGACAGAGAGAGACTGTCTCAAAAATAAATAAGTAAATAAATAAATAGTAAAAATAAAATAAAATGCAGTATGTTAAAATCCAAAAAAATATTGTATTCATTAAATTGTACCATAATATTAAAATGTTCTCTTTTCTAGCCATATAACTAGTAAAGGTTAAAAATCTTCTGAAATCCCATTTCTTTGGCTGAAAAATGGAAGGAATTTAGTGAAGATTAATTGAGAGAATGTGTATGCAAGCCCTCACTTGTTCCCCTTCATCTTGCAATAAGGATCTTATAGTGTCTTTTTTCTGTAACTCCATATTTTATTTGGGACTCTTATTTGCAAATAACTGAAATCAACTACAACTAGCTTAACCAAATAAAAATTCAAAAATAATAAAAGGGAAGCAAATGTACTGGAAAGACACAAGGGTATCTCACAGAAGGCAAATCAAGGGCAGAGTCAGACTTTGGGGCATCACGTGGCACCCGAACCAAGAACCAGCAAGCTGTCTGAACTCAGAGAGCAGCTCCCACAGTCTGTCTCTGGGGACACATGTCTTCCCTCTCTGTGATGTCCACTCCACTTTTTTCCCCTACAGATGGCCAAGTGTTGGGTCTGCTTTCTCTCACTGTGGCAGCTAACAACCCCTGATTCTCCTCTTCTCAGTGCCAGCCTCTCTCAGATACTGACAAGAAGAATTTGCTCACTCTCAAGTCTTAATTCACAGGAAGAAGCAGTTGATCGGGCAGCATGGGTCAGGTGTCTAACCCAAGCTCAATCAACTCTGTTTTGCTCTATTTTTAGGAGTATTGGGCCCTCTCTTCAGGAAAATTAACATGCATACAATTTTGCACATAATTTCAAGGGGTTAGTGGATTCTCTAAAGCATACACATAAGCTATAGACCCCAGATGAAGAGTCTAGGATCAAGAGAGTTTTATTGGTATAATTCACTTCTTTACCTCTGTCATATGTGAAGAATGCAGGAAAGTGAGTCATGAATATAATTTACACAAGGTAAATCCTCATATTGCAGAGGCTCTTATAACCTGAGGATAATAAAATGCTCCTTGGATACAGACACAGCAATAGCTATTTTGCCTCTACTTTGATGATGGCACCACATGTCTTTACAAACCATTCCCACACATGCCTTTTAATGCAGTACCCACCTGCAGCACCAGCAAATAACATCTCCATGTGATTGTTTGGCTATTTCACTTGTTACTGCCTCTGCACTTATACACACCCACACTGTCCTCTTAAGATGTGTGTGAATTCTTGGCTTGGCACCTGCCATGGCACCAGCCACATACATCTGGACTGGTAGGTTTGAACCCAGCCTGGGCCAGCTAAACAACATGACAACTGCACAACAACAACAAAAAAATAGTCAGGCATTGTGACAGGTGCCTGTAGTCCCAGCTACTTGGGAGTTTGAGGCAAAAGAATCGCTTATGTCCAAGAGTTTGAGGTTGCTGTGAGCTGTGACACAATGGCACTCCACCAAGGATGACATAATGAAACTCTGTCTCAAAAAAAAAATGTGTATGAATTCTAATCTCCTTTCTTTCCTATTTCTACCCAAGATGCCATAAAATATGGAACTGCACCTGAGGAATTCCTGGCTAAGTTTTTTCATCTGTTTCATGTGACCTTGTCATCCCACCATCCCAGTTCCATGCTTCTGAGTCTCAAAACATACACACAAACAAAAAAACTCAGAAATACAATCCCAACTAATTTGATACATCAGTTGTTATAAAAATATTCAGCTTATATAACTGAAATTCCAGCATAAGGAGAACTGACATTAGGTGAAACTGCATCCAGAAAATCAAAAAAGGTTATCAAAACCCAGCCCATAGCTGTCCTGTCATCTCTCACTTGGCTTCATCTCATACAGGGCCTATCCTTAGTGACCTCCTGCCAGCTCTGGATTTATATTCTCCAATAGAAGCAGCATCTCAAATGAAAGGAGAGCCTCTCTATCCCCAACAGTTTCAACAAAACTGAATATAATTAGGAGAACTTCAGTCACGCCTATAACCCTGAGCCAATGACTGTAGCTCACTGGCTAGGTCAAGGTTGCATGGTTGCCACATAATCCACCACAACATCTGCATAGCAGTCTACCCCTATTAGGTTAGATGATATCGCAGGGTGGTTTTGATTTGCATTTCTCTAATAATTAGGGACAATGAGCATTTTTCATATGCTTATTAGCCATTCATCTGTCTTCTTTAGAGAAGGTTCTATTCTTCTCACTTGCCCGTTGATATAAGGGATTGTTGCTTTTTGTTGTTGTTGCTTAATTTGAGTTCTCTATAGATTCTAGTTATCAAGCTTTCATCTGATTCCTAACGTGCAAATATCTTTTCTCATTCTGATGGTTGTCTATTTGCTTTGATTATTGTCTCCTTAGCAGTACAGAACCTGTTCAGCTTAATTAAGTCCCTGTATTAATAGTGTACTGCCCCCAAGAGGTGTGTCACACACCGTGGCCCCACACCCCCACAAACCATATGGAGTGAACCATGGTTCTTCAAAGAAAAATCAGAGCTATTTTCACAAAAATAAAACATAAAAAATAGACACCCAGAAAGCATAAAGGCCCATTACTTTAGTTAGGTGCCATTTCCTTTTTCCTTCATTCTCTTCTTGGAATCTTAGTTTTATAGCATGTTCCCACACCTCAGGGCAAAGACAGTGCATTAGAGTTCACCACCTACTCTGAGGACCTTTCCACTGCAATAGTAGCCCTCTCCAGGGTCAAGTAAAACTTAACCATGTATGGACCCACACACACACAACTCCTGGATGCCCAGAAGGACAAATGACAGAATGGGAGTATAACCTAGCACTCTCCATAGCTAACGTCATGGACAAGAATATAGATTGCCAGTCTTAGGTAATTCCTACTGGTTTTACAACCTCAAGAGATAATTCTATGTATGCATGCCTTGGCTTCATAGTTCATGACTCAGGAAGCAGGGCCATCTGCTCGTAATTAAAGGTAATTAGAAGGAATATAGATTTAACCTAGAATTTTTTCTAGAATCCCACGAAAAGAAATCTAATCAAGTGCACAATGTTCCTAGTTTATTCTCATTTTATAATAACCAATACAAGTTGAACTGTATAACTTTTTCTCCAAAAGCTTAAAAGAAAGTGATTAAATTTACTTTCTAAGCCCTATTTGACACTAACATTTTCCCTGCCTACTTCACAGTGTGCTCCAAGAAGCAAATGAGATAATGTCTGTAGATGTACTTTGAAAATTATAAATTGCAATTCCAAAGCAAGCTATTATCATTAAATAACAATTAAATGTTCATTTATTAAATCATTTGACAATATTTACTAACTATGCACTGTTTTTCAAGCCTTGCAGCATTTGTTAGGGATACAAAAATGAGTAAGACTGTCTCAAAGGTACCACACTTCTATAGGAAGCAGACATGTAAACAATTACAGTATAATGGTAACAGAGATGAGTACAGATATTGTAGCAGCTCTCAAGTCACCTGGAGGGGATTCCCCAGAAGAGAAGGTATTTGAAATTTGCATCCAAGAATGGGTGTCCTCCTGCCAGCTTACAATTACCTGACGAAAACCATAGTGGGTAAAAAGACAGAGAGAGATTGGAAAAACCCACCCCAGGAAGAGATCTGTCTGAAACTTTCTGGTGGTTTGCTGGCTGAATGTCTGTACTTATGTATATCCATTATTCTCAATTTCCTAGTCTTTGCTGAATTTGCTGCCATTTTCTTTTTTATTGTTGGGGAATCATTGAGGGTATAATGAGCAAGGCCACACAGCTTGCATTTGCTGGGTGAAGTCCCTCTACTAATAGTTTCCCTCCCCCAAGAGGTGTGCCACACACCTTGGCCCCATGCCCCCTCAATCCTTCCCTTTTGTCCGTCATCCATTCTCCCCCCACCATGTACTAGCATCATCTGTACTCATATCAGAATTGAGTATGTTGGATTCTTGCTTCTATATTCTTATGCTGCTTTACTAAGAAGAATGTATTTCAACTCCATCCAAATTAATGCAAAAGATGTAAAGTTACCATCCTTTTTAGTGACTATATAGTATTCCATGGTATACATATACCACAGTTAGTTAATCCATTCCAGGATTGGTGGACATTTAGGTTGTCTCCACAAATTTTCATTGAGCTGCAATAAACAGTCTAATGCAAATGTCCTTATAATAAAATGATTTTTTTTCTTCTGCCTGGTAATGGGATTGCAGGATCAAATGGGAGGTATAGTTTGAGTTCTTTGAGGATTCTCCACATTTCCTTCCAAAAGGGTTGTATTAGTTTGCAATCCCACCAGCAGTGTTAAAGTGTTCCCTTCTCTCCACAATCATGCCAGCATCTTCAGCCTTGAGTCTTTGTGATGTGGGCCATTCTCACTGGGGTTAGGTTATATCTCAGGGTGGTTTTTGTTTGCATTTCTCTAATAATTAAGGACCTGAGCACTTTTTTTCATATGCTAGTTAGCCATTTATCTGTCTTCTTTAAAGAAGGTTCTATTCAGCTCATTTGCCCATTGATATAAGGGATTGTTGGCTTTTTGTTGTTGTTGTTGCTTAATTTGAGTTCTCTGTAGATTCTAGTTATCAAGCTTTCATCTGATTCCTAATATGCAAATATCTTTTCCCATTCTGATCGTTGTCTATTTGGTTTGGTTGTTGTCTCCTTAGCTGTACAGAACCTGTTCAGTTTAATTAAGTCCCATTTGTTTATTTTTGTTGTTGTTGCAATTGCCACTACCATTTTAAATAATACTGTAGCCAAATATTCTTTGCTATCTAACAGTTGCTGTCATCTATCTTTCATTCTTTATCTCTTTCTTTCTTTTGTTTTTAAAATTTTTTCTTAAGGATCAGGTATGGTGGCTCACACCTGTAATCCCAGCACTCTGAAGGCGAAAGTGGGTGAATTGCCTGAGCTCACAGGTTCGAGACCAGCCTGAGCCAAAGCCAGACTCCATCTCTAAAAATAGCCAAGCATTTTGTGGGTACCTGTAGTCCCAGCTAATTGGGGGCTGAGGCAAGAGAATCATTTGAGCCCAAGAGTTTGAGGTTGCTGTGATCTGTGATGCCATGGCACTCTACCAAGGGCAACAATGTGAGACTGTTTCAAAAAAATTTTTATTTTCTTAATTCTTCCCTCATAAATTGTCTACAACCATTTTGTCTAATTGGCCTCTAGAGAAAGACCCAGTTTTTCTCACTGGCTGCAGTCCTTTTCCCAACAATTGTTGCCTTTCCAGTTTGGACTTTACTATTGACCCAAAGCAAATAGAACTTTCCTAATTTTACTTACTTTTTTAGTAAAATAAATTAATTTATGCAGATACTTTCCTCTAAGTATGACAGAGCAATATTCCCCACAAGTAGATATATTAAAAAGACATTTCCCAGACACAGGTGGAAATCCAGTGCTCAACATGACTGTTCAGCTCAAGCTCATTGACCTCAGTTTCTAAGTTGCACAATCTCAGTGATCAGTAGATATCTAGTTTTCACTCCAACTATTCAGAGGAATTTCTCTATGTTACTTTTTATTCCAGAGTAAATTCTCTATGTTATTTCTTAACTCAAATTTGAACTCTCTGCCTCAGTCTTTCTCCATCTCCAAAATTGGCTGGCCTAGCCCTTGCTCCTTCTAAGAAAGTCCAGAAAAAATGCACTTGTCTTTTATGACCAATATATTGATACCAGGTAGTGAAGTCCCTTTTGCCTTTAAAACAGAAAAAGAGAGAAAGAAAGGGACAGATCCACGTTTGATCTATGTGGATAACATGGACCCCAAAACATCTTCATTGTAGTCATGTAACTAAGCCATGTGACTTTATTTTTTAATTTTGTTAGATAAGTACCATGCACTAACCGATTGCACTACTGGAGCTCTTATTTTTCAATTTTGTTATTATTTGTTAGCTAGACAAATGTAGCTAACACTTATGGTCAAAGAGGGTGAGGTCAGGGTTATATCATCTCTCATCCACAGAAGCAAATACTCAAAGTCTCATTCTGTTTATTCTATTGGATGAGGAAAAATGATCAAGAGAGAAAATTCAGAGTTTCAGTTAGAAAACAGAAGCATTCTCTGTCAAGGTACAATTTAGAGATTGAAAATGAATCTATCAGGTGGCACCTGTGGCTCAGTGGGTAGGGCGCCAGCTCCTTATACCAAGGGTGGTGGGTTTAAACCTGGCCCTGGCCAAATTGCAACAAAAAAATAGCCGGGTGTTGTGGCGGGCCCCTGTAATCCCAGCTACTTGGGAGGCTGAGGCAAGAGAATCGTCTAAGCCCAGGAGTTGGAAATTGCTGTGATGCCACAGCTCTCTACCAAAGGCAAAAAAGTGAGACTGTCTCTAAAAAAAAAGAAAGAAAAAAAAAAAGAAAATGAATCTATCCCTTTTACAACAATCCACACCCAATTAGAAGAGAGGCAAACTATTAAATCACCAGGCACAATATTTAATTAATCACTAGTGAAGATGGAAAAAAAAAAAAAAAACAAATACAAAAGCAAGTGTCCTCTTATCACCATCACTCATCACTCTTGGTACAGTTCCATAAATTCTGGCACCTAGTGCCTGCTGATTCTAATGATATTTTAATGGCTCTGCCCTCAGGCATTTTTTCTAGAACAGTGAGAGCCAGTCAAGATTTGGACATACTGATTCCATACTTAGGTGAGATTCCACTCAAGCTCTGGAGAAATTGAGAGATGGGGCATCCTTCAGCAGGCCCCAACCCAGCAAGGTTTTATACATCCTGTCTGCAACCCAGGGCCCTCTTATCAATTAACTCATTAGTAATTTTGCCTTGATAATTTTTAAGGAAAAGGAAGACTTCCTGACTTAACTCCTCCTTGCCTTTCAGGAGACAAGACATCCTCCTTGCTTGGGGAGAGAGAAGAAGGATGGACGGCTGGTGATGAGAGTAGAAAGGCAAGATCCTACCTTTATCTTAGATGCTACAATATGAGTAAAACAAGGTGGAGAGCCCTGTGGAAACTATTCAGGACTCCAACCTTATCACACACCAGTAGTTTTCATTAACTCATCCATTCCTCCTTCAATGAGCAGTTGTTAGAGGCCTATTAGAAGATGAACTAATCTTCTAATAGGCCTCTAACAAGGCCTATTATAGGCAGGATGAGGGAATGACCCAAGAAAAATGAGACATGGATTCCTCCACGGAAGAGATGATCCAGCACAAGAGGCAAAGGGAAGGTCCCAAATGATGATAAAAGATCCAAAGTTGAGGTGTGCACTGGAAAATAGATCAACCAATTCGAACTGAAAGAGGTAAGAAGGGGGAAGGACTTAAAGAAGATAAAGTTGAGAGGATCCCTGCTGAATGTGTTTTGAATATTGTTGGGGTCCTGCCCCAGGAGCAGGGTCCGCTAAGACCTGTGGAAACTGGTGGTGACTGACTGAAGAAATATAGAGTTAGAAATGACAGTAAAGAAAGAGACATGAGACATAGAGTATAATTAAAGGTGGGAGCTCAGGGGTCCATTGCCCATCTGTGGGCTTCTGGCAATGGCCCCGAATGTTTGCTCCACTCTGCTTTTATTGAAGTCTATTTGCCAAGAGGGTAAAATGAGGGAGGGAACAAAGATGCCAGCAGTTTCTGAGTGTGCATATCAGCTCCTATTGTTAAGAGTAGCCTTGAGAAACCTGAAATCTGAGCCTTGAATTGGGAGAGCCACCCGCTTGAGATCACACACACAGATTTCTAGGTACGTGTTAAACTGCACTAGTTCCCTGTGGAGTAAAATGCCACCAGTGTTAATGTCCTCTAAGGAATCAGTGGGAGGGAGGAATTTTCCTCCCATCACCACCATAGAGGATCTTCCTCTGCAATAAGGGATATAAGCTCTTCTGGCCATATCTCTGGGTTCAAACTACTCCCTTGATCTCTGCCCCAGGCAAATGCAAATCTCCACAATGGATATTTGCTTTGCCTGTTTACTAGTCAGGAAACAACCCAGTTAATGTATCTTTCTAGGTCTTTGTCATAGCCTCTTCTATGACCATTTTTTCCTCAGAGTGCTGACAGACCCAGCAGGAGTATATGTAAGCTGTATCCCCAATAGGCTAGAATTTCAGAAAAGGCAGGAAGCTTGCTAGTAATGGCTAGCTTAAATGTAAAGTAGCTGATTTTTCTTTGTTCCAACTCACTCAGCTTACTTTTTAATTTTCCTCTTTTTCTGGGGGTGCTTTCCTTTGCCAAGAATGGGGTCTTCCAGCGGTGGGCTTCAAAGGCATCTAATTCTGCCTCTGGTTGGCAAACTGTATCAAAATTATCTACCTCATCCATTGGAGTGGGAGCCAGAAGAGAGCTAGTACTGCGATTCTGCTGCTCACCTTTGTATCCTTAGCTCCTTGAGCAGGATCCGACTGCAGCAACCTCTCAGTAAACACTCATGAACTGGGCTAACTGTAGCATCCAAGGTGCAAAATGACAAAATTACAGTTGGATTGTGTCTGCACTTCTTCTGGAAAACAAGACCAACCTGAGCTAGAGCAAGATCCCATCTCTAAAAACTAGCCAGTCATTGTGGCAGGTGCCTATAATCCCAGCTACTCGGAAGGCTGAGACAAGAGAATCGCTTAAGCCCAGGAGTTTGATGTTGATGTAAGCTACGTCACCACAACACTCTACTGAGGTCAACAGAGCTAACTGTAGCATCTAAGGTGCAAGATGATGAAATTACAATTGGATTGTGTCTGCACTTCTTCTGGAAAACAAGACTTGAATGTAAAGGCGGCACCAAACAAATTAGAATAAGGAGTCTCAGCAAGCAGTTTAACAAGATGGTTTCAGGCCCAAGATGAAGATCCCATTCTTAGAAGTTTCTCTATATTGTTGTGCTGAGACTGCATCTTTGTATTCAGTCAGTTGGAGTATGTACATGGAGTTCTGATATTGCTGCCTGCCTTTGACCAATAGAATAATCTACTCTTCCAACATCTCACTCATGTGAAAGTTCAGGAATTTGCTTGTGTAGACACTCTGATACACATCATCGAGCTTGGATCTTCCTCTCTCTGATGCTGATGTGTTACAGTCTCTGGCTCCATCTATGTATGGATGTGGAATGTCTGATAAAGTTAGAGAAGTCTGTTAAGAATTTTGTCTCCACATCCAAGGATTGATACATTTACCAGATGGGACTGCTTCTGTTTTTTTTTTTTTAAAAAAAAAAAAAAAAAAAAGGTGGTGGTCATGAAAGAGATTACTGGTTAATTAACCAATACTTGTCATTGTCTTCTTCCCTAATGAAAGAATTTTTGGCTGGGTACATGGCTGAGTAAAAATTTTTGAGGATCTTATGGTGCCTGGTACAGCCATGTGATTGACCAGTGAAGGTGAGCAGAAATGTGGTATGCAGCTGCTGGTTCTTGCCTTCTTCTTTTTCCCTCATTTGGAATCAAGGTATGGTAGTAAACCATTGTGGATCATGTTATATGACCAATTCCTTAGAGCAGTAATCCCCAAACTTTGTTGCTCACTAGAATTACCTAGGGAGCTTTTAAAAATCCCAATACCCAGGTCAGACCATGAAACAATCAAATGTCTCGGAAGCACAGCATCAGTGAAATCTCCAAGTGAAGAGAACTAGAAGCCAGTATCCTGACAGAAGTATCTCAAGAATGGAGAATCAAATATCACATGTACTCATGAATAAGTGCAAGCTATGCAATAAGTAATACATGCTCATACAGAGTGGCATAATGTACTTTAGAGACTCAGAAGTTGGAGTGGGAGAGGGGTTAGGGATCAAAAATTATCTACAAAGTACACTGTGTGCTGTTTGGAAGTACACTAAAATCTCTGACTTAACCACTATGTGTTTCATCTATGAATCAACTACTGTACATCCTAAATCAAAAATAAAAATAAAATAAAATTTAAAAAGTAAAAAAAAAAGAAAGAATGGGTTCTTCGGTCCCCATTCTCCCTACAGAATATATTAAGAGATTTACACAACTAGGAGAGATTTGTGGGTCAAGTTAGTGATAAGTACCTTTAAACTAAGCAAAGAAAGAATCTTCTAAATACAGATCAAAATTGTTTTCACATAGTAAATGAGAAAATATCATGAATGTTATATTAATCAGGTTGATAAAAATATCCCCGATTGTATGGGAAGCCCGCACACTGTACTCCAAGACTGAATTATTGTACACAGTTATGACTCAATAAAAAATAATTAAAAAAAAAAAGAAAGATATTTATTGACTCTTTTAAAACACCTCCACAAAGGGCAGCACCTGTGGCACAAAGGAGTAGGGCCCCATATACCAGATGTAGCAGGTTCAAACCCAGCCTCAGCAAAAAAAAAAAAAAAAAAAAAAAAAAAAAAACCTCCACAAAGTTATGCCACAGAGTAAATATAAATAGCTCATCTATGGATAGGAGGTACATGTTCCTAATTATGTAAACCTTGCATATCAAGCAGATCAAAATTACCCCATAACTATATTGGTAGGTTGTGGAGAAGAAAAGTAAGCTTGAGAAGAGGGTGTCAAAATTCTCATCTCTTATGGAGGGAAGTCAGTAGACAATGTCTGCAGCTGTGAAATCAAGATATCACAATGCAAGCATGGCATCTAGAGAAAGGGAGCTAAATCTCCCTTGCCAGGAAAAAAATAACAGAAGAGCTGGAAATGGTTGTTTTTGGACTGTGGAAAATGAAAAGAGGGACTAATGGTAGAAGCATGGTTTTGTTGCAAGCCATGTGGAATTATTTGACTTCTTAAACTTTGTGCATATATAACATGGAGAAAGCAGCCTTATGAGTCTCAGTGTTGTTTTTATCTTAAGTCACATCGCTAAATAGAAATACAAAAATCCCAGTTAAATTCAAATTTCAGGAAAATATCAAAAAACATCTCAATGTAAATTATGTCCCAAATATTGTCAGAACATACTTATACTAAAATATTATTTGTTGCTTATCTGAAATTCAAACTTTACTGGCATTCTGTATTCTTCTTTGGAAAACCTAATTGTGAGAATACCATAGCACTAGATATCTTATTCACTTTATGACAGTGACAGAGGCCACTTTGAAAAGATCCATAGAAGTTTCTTTAAAATTTCAGTTTCAGGTCAGTCATGGTGGCTCACGCCTGTAATCCTAAGCAATCTGAGAGGATTGCTTGAAGCAGATGGATTGCTTGAGCTTATGAGTTTGAGGCCAGCCTAAGCAAAAATGAGACCCTGTCTCTACTAAAAAAAGAAAATCTGAGGCAAGAGGATCATTTGAGCCCAAGAGTTGGAGGTTGCAGTGAGGTATGACACCACGGCACTCTAACCAGGGCAACAGCTTGAAACTCTAAATAAATAAATAAGTAAATAAAGTTAAGTTTCAGTTCCTGAAAAAGTGATGTTAATTTCTGAGCAACTAATTCATTTCTTTTTCCTTTGGACACTATGAAACATGTAAAAGAATTAATCTGGATTGAAGAATTTTTATCAAAAAGTTATCATTCTGGTGAATTCTATTTATTGGCCTAAATCTAAAAGCCACCACAAATTTGGTTGTACTGACTGGCTACAGGCAATGAGGCTGCATAAAATAGACAAACACTATTACCAAAAATTTTTTAAATTTTTGTAGAGAGACAAACACCCTCTGGTTTTCCAGCTAATCCTTTTTGATGGTCTCAGAGAAGAATCCAGGACTGGCTAAGTCAGAGATGTCTTCAGTGCTGTCTGGCTGAGAGTGGTGGGTCTATGCTCATGGTAGTCCCAGGGGTCAGCCCTTGGGCCTCAGAAACAAGCATCTTTCAGACAGCACAGAAAGATGTCTGGGAATAAAACCTCTCTCTTCCCTTTTAAACACAATGAGCATTAGGTATGAAACCCTAGCTAGCCACTCATTAGAATGCCAGATTTCTGCCATTTCTTCTTCCCTGTAGGAAGCAAATGTCTCTCATCAGGACGGTGATACCCTCAGCAGCTGGAGAAGGGGAATAAATTATCCCTTTCTTGACATCCCCTGGCAGCCCGTTAGCATCACTGACAACTGCTAAAAAGCAGCAGAGCAAGAGAGGTGGGAATCTATAATGGAAAAAAAAAGTTGCCCTTTTTCAAGCCTACATGGGGCAGATTCTTATTTAGAGCAATTAGCCAGCAGGAGTTTTGCTCAACAGTTCTCCTACCCCCTGAACTCCTACATGGCAATGCAGAATGAAACCTCCCACTACTATAGCACTCACAGTTCTGCTCTGGCTCCATCTAACTGTGAACAGCATCATGAAGTTCGTTGCCTGCCTCATGTGAATTTCAGAAAAGCCCCTTGGAAGGCCAGAGGGCAAAATAGTGTAGGGGTTCAGGGTTCTTTCTGGAGTCAGAAGGACTTGGGGCTTAAAACCAGACTTTATCACTTACTTATTAGCCAGGTTCAACTTTGGCAAGTAGTCTCTTTAAGACTTGGGTTTTCTCAACTGTAAAATGGGTATGAGTCCATCTTTTCCCCAAGATTATTGTGAGGACTAAATATAAAATGTTGAATGATGTTTGGCATAAAGCTTCATTGAATGTTTTTAAACCTCAAATGCAAACCTTTGAGCTATGCAACACTTTTCTTCCAACCACCCCATCATATTGCCTTCTAAGCCCCACTGAGGGTAGTTAAATGAGCAATCCTTACACTCGGGGCCAGAGAAGACAGGTGGGACAATGTTTGCTACAGAGGTAGTAACAGTTCTAGGTCTCAGGCCAGCAGGGTATGGCAAGAAGTGACTCTATAAGAAAAGTCCAGTGGGAGAATTATCAACGAGACTGTTCACACCAAGTCAGCATCTGCCTGCTGGAATGCACCCTTCAGTGCACAGGTGAACCCTTCCTTTATGAATCAGTGACTTGCTCAAGTGAGACTCAGAGATACAGACAGCCTCTCAGAGCTCATGGCAAGAGTTTTTCCAGGGCATCTGATTAGAGATGTTGTTGGAGGTACAATGGTTAAGAAGGATCAGGGAAGAGCATTTTATCTTAAAGTCTCCTCACTTGGGATGGGTAGAGGAGGGACAAGAATAGAAAGGCTTGTTCTCAAGTTCTGATCACAAGAAGATAATTACTTCAAATCTGTTTTCTTGTGGCTCAAACATTACATTATGTTGTAGAAACTAAAACTCTTACTCTACTATCCCTTCTGCCTTAGAGATAGCATCCCTAATGTTTAGCTATGCACATTCAGGCCCAAAGACCAATTTCCCATTTTTCCTCCACACATGGCTAAATGCTAGACAAGTAGATGGAATCAGAAGTACTACATAGCAGCTTCCTGGAAACTTCATAATTACGTCAACATGAAAGATTTCTCATAAGTTTGGACTTAAAGGCTTTTTTTTTTCTAAATCTTTTCTCACAGTCCTCTCCACTGTTGGAATGGCACCCTGTAATGTATCTCCACTAGTCTGGTAAGATGCTCTGAAAGAAGCAGTCCTGAGCACCCTGCTTGCCACCCGCTCTGGCCCATGTTTCTGCAGTTAACTTTCGTGGTTCAGCACTTTCTCAGTGGCTTTAACATCACAACCATTTATCAATCACAGAGCACCTAACTATCATCGCAACCATCTACAACCAATCACAGAGCACAAAACGGCTTCACAGCCCAGGAAGTTGCTTATCTCCATCATTTGGAGGCCCTCTTCAGTTTATTTTGGCTGTTTGTCACAGCTGGCTCCTGTTAAAGGTGGTCCACAACAACTAATTTAGCACAATTATCCCAGTCTTGGTTATTAATACATGTCATGTATCTGAAGAAATCAAGTCGAGCCCATAGAAAATAAAGCTATTATCAAACTTAGGCTTTTTTTGCCTCCTTATGTTCAGAGTTTACAGGGACTGTCTTGGGAAGCCTATTTGCTTCCTGTCTCCAACACATTTCTTTTTTTTATTTTAATTAAATCATAGCTGTGTACATTAATGCACTCATGGGGTACAACGTGCTGATTTCATATACAATCTGAAATATTTTCATCAAACTGGTTAACATAGCATTCAAGGCATTTTCTTAGTTATTGTGTTAAGACCTTTGTAAGTTTCCCTGCTCCTTTCTAAGATGCACTGTAAGTGTGGTCCCACCAGTTACCCTCCCTCCACTCATCGTCCACCCTCCACTCCACTCCCTTGTCCCTTTCCCCATGTTCTTGTGCTATACACATTTCTATACTTCGGCCTCAGGATGAGTCACCAGTTTGGAGCTGGAAGAGGATTGGAGGATGACTATCAGTCTTTCTCAAACTCTCCAGTGACAAGAATCATCTTTTAAATCCCAAAATATTCCCTGATTCGGACTTAGACCCACTGAGTCCGAATCTCCAGGGGAGGAGCCTGGGCAGCTGTGCCTCACCAGGGCAGGGAGGGAATTGCCCATCTAGTCTTTGTGATTGAGGGTATGAAGCTTAGGCAAAGGAGTTGTGGAAGTAGCTTTGGAGTTAGACAGACTAACTACCCAGTAGCTTGGGCAAGGGACAAAACTTCTCAGAGCCTCAATTTCCTCATCTCTAAAATGGAGATAACAAGTCCAACCTTTCAGACTGTGGTAAAGTCTAGAAATAAGGCCTAAGGAAAACATCTGGTGATGATAATTTTTATGAACCAAAGAGATCTTAATTTGTATTCAAGAATGAAGAGGCTTCGATTTCACACCAGAGATTAAATTTCCCCTAACTTCAGCACTCCCAGGAGCTAGCTTGGCAGAAAGAGCCCCCGGGTGGCAGAGAGGGTTTTCCTGTCTCACAGAGACAGGATAGAGGGCACAGGAGCTCCACGGCACAGTCCAGTCCAAAAGGCCAGAATTTAGCCATATTAGTATCTAAGGTATTTGCTCATTGTTGTCTGAGAAATACTTTCTAAGGATTAATCTGGTAATTTCTCTGGAAGTGATAAATGGAGATGTTGCCTCGATCAAGCAGGAATCCCATACCCACATAAACATTTTCACTTTTCAAGCCTCTGGGAGCTTAAATCTGGTCCACAAATCCAGAGAGAAGTTTTTTGTCCTAAATCATCTGAATTTCTCTGTCTGGTCTTTTCTGATGCTGGACCTCAAGTACTTATGCAGGCCTGACTTAAACTCTTTTTGACTTTGGCTTCCTCCTCTCTAAGTACACACTGAGGCCCAGACTCAGGAATACGGGTTAGGTAAGTTGGAGAAGTCCTAGAGAGCCAAGCAGGTCTGATTTCTCTTCTCTCCTTAGAACAACACGAAGATTTCCGGTGGACATAAACATTATTCCCTTAGCCTATCCTAATTTTCTGGCTGGCATCAATCCAGAAAATTGACAATGTGATTGTTTAGCAACATAAATATGACTATTAGGAGAACAGCTGAATATGAAGCCCCCATTGGAGGCCCAAAGTACAACAAAGAGTTAGATGGGGTGGGATGGGTATGAGTAATATTAATTAAGAATTTTCAAAATTCTAGGCTCACTATGAGCATTGTCATTAAATCTTCCCAACTGCCCTATGAAATGGGCTTTATTCTACCCATTTTATGGATGAGAAAACAGTTATATCTTTCAGATAGACAAATAGTTCAAGGTTACACAAGCAGTACACTGAGAAGCTAGAATACATATATATAACTATGTAATCCCAAACCCATGCCTTTTACTCGCTACTATGCTGCTTCTAACAGCAGAAAAGGGAAGGAGGAAATTAAGAAATCTATAAAGATTAAATTTTTTATAAAAGCATTTCTTTACTTTGTTTAGATTTCACCTGCTTTCTATTGAAATCAGCAGTAGAACCTTACTTCAGGGCTATGTGCCAAATATTTAGGGCCTTCCTCTTTAGACCTTGAGCCAAGGGTACATTGTTGCTGCTGTTTAATCTGTACAAAAAGCTGATCTATTCCTTCCTATGAGGCTTCTTTTGGCCTCTGGAGCAGAAGTAGGCAAACTTTTCCTTGAAGGGACAAAGAGTAAATATTTTGATTTGTGTGTTACTATTGCCTCTGTGGCAAATCAACTCTGCCCTTATTGGGTGAAAGCAGCCATAGAAAATACACAAATGAGCAGGCTGTGTTGCAGTAAAATGTTATTTACATAAACAGCCAACTTGCCATCTCCTGCTCCATAGGAATAAGGTTCTTTCCTATTTGTTTTCAAACTCATTTCTGTATTATCAAAATATACGTGTATTCATTGTGAATCATGTGAGCTAGATGTTAGCTGAAGTACTATGCCCTCTAAGATTAAAATGAAACCACTTGGGGAGGCAAGCCTGTGTGCTGCCCAGTCGCCCCCGGGGAATGAACTTACTAACATGGTTTAGTTTATGGAGTATCTTGCCTTCCTGTGTTTTCCATCCCTATTCCATGCCACATCATGTCATAATAGATTCTAGTCCCTATTACCTTAATGTGTGTACATAACACACATATACATGCACACAACACACACACACACAGCCCTGATCATATTAGAAATTTGTGTGTAGCAGAATTTCCCCAAGGGAAAGTGAATGTTGGGTTTGCACTGGAACAATTCAAAATGTTAAGTAACATTACAGATATTACTTTTGTTCTCAAAATTCCTTTGGTCACTTTTTCCTTAAGTTCTAGTCTCCTACAATATTGATTACTAACCTACTACCTTTCAGAAATATCTCCCACTTTGTTTGGAAGAGTAATTAAGCCCTTACCTCAGCCTGTCCCAACACCTGCCTTTGCACAGCTCTGTTATGAGATGCACCATCTTCCCATTCTCACCCTCCCACCAGCCTGTGCAAGAGGAAGGGGACAACTTAGAAACATGTCACCATCACCTCAAAACCACCTGCCCCTTTAAACTCAAAAGCTGCTTTATAGTTTTAGTTTTAAATAACATTTTTTATTTATGACATAAATTAAAAATCAATCTATCTATTAAACTATTTTGGGGTTTGAACAATATGAGTAAACTCCAACATAAATAGGAAGAAGGAGTTATTGGGAAATATAAATAGAAAAAACTTCAAATGGTTTCAGAAAGGTAGAAACAATGGTATAGCATGGATCCCAGTGAGCAGAACCTTGTGATCTTTGTTTCTTTAAGTTATTACCATTGTGTGGCGCTAGTGAGCTTTAACCCTTGTGTGTCTCTATTCCAGATTGGATTCCAGAGAGAATTGGGTCAGTGCTTGTGGTCAGGAGCCTGGAGTCCTGACACTGACAGCCTCATCAGAACCACATGAATTTGGGGAGGTCGATTTTCTAAACAAGGGACATCGAGTCCCTCTCAAAAAGAAACAACAATAATAAAAACAAAGAACAGATGTCCTCTCCACTGTGTTTCCAACCAAAGATTTCTCAGCCAAAAAGGACAGATCAGAAAGCCCTAAATATGTGCTGAGGCACAGATAAGGAAATCAGCACTTTTCCATCGGATGCTCTGCTTCCCTAGTACTGACTTGTTCTCCAAGGTATGGATACTGCTGGTGCCCGGCCCCCTCTTCCCTCAAAAGCTTACTCCTTCACTTATAGACTCTCACTTATTCATGATTGTCCCCCAAACTGTATAAATGTTTTATTATCCCTTCCATATATGTGGACACTGTGAGCCCACTTCCGTGTTGTGTCACTGACCTGCCTTATTTGTGATATATGTGAATTGTGAAAGGGATGTTTGCAGCTTCAAGCCCACACTCTTTGACAGGATTAAGAAGTGATTCCTTCATTGTATCGGTCACTGAATATCCCAGACCTCACTGTCCTAACATACTGTGGCCCCTTAGCCCACCCACTTACACAGAACCAAGGCCTTTGGGATCTCCCTTCATTCTCTCTGGGCCTCATCTGACATCTGCTCCATGTTTCTCATTGAGGCTCCTGGCCCCTCCACTGCTGGTGCCCTCCAGGAGGATATGAAGACACCCCCAAAAAACTCAGGCTTCTTTCCTTTCCAAACCCAGAGTCTTCAGGGTACCAGAGATATGCCCCGGGCTGTAGCTGAGTGGGGCCTGGGAGCATAGTGGAAGAACGGCCCCCTCTCCTCCTGGGGGTTACACTATGTTTCTTAGCCCCCAAAAGATGCTGAAGGTTCCAAGATATTGACAAAGTCTGTCAGCAGCACTAATCTTTAGCTGCTGGCCCTAACCCCCTCCTGCATACTAGTGCCCAGCTGAGTGTCCTTGCAGGGGCTGTCTGACTGCTCCGGCCTTGGTCATCTGCCACATCTAGGCTGCAAGGGCAATTATATGAACTTCTCAGCTTACATGGTAGACGTCTCAAATATACAAATAAGATTCAGAAGTCAGAAGGTCAAAAAAATACAATGGCAAATGTTCCCCAGAATGCCACGTGGCTGGTCCCTATCACTCTTACCCCCGCCTCTTTCACTGGATCCTCCCTCTTCCTGCAGCAAAAACAAGCAAATATGAATAAATATTAACATTTCCTTTGCATATTAAATTGTGCAATTCATGACTTAAAATGGGGCAGAATCCCACATGCTGGAGGACTCAAAGTTCCAGTCTTAGCTACGCCAGGAAATCCTGCTATGTTGAGGACACAGACATCTTCCGTCCTAAGTCATAAAGGATTGATCGCAGTTGGTAGGTAAAGAAGGAGACAGAGAACTAGGGGCCAAGGCTGAGAAACTCAGAGTAGAAACTTCCTCCAGTCAGCCTCCTTAGAACTTGTAAGGGATGAAGTCCTTGTTTTAAAGTCAAATAGACTAAGGGTTCAAGTTTTGGTTCCACCACTATGTGATCTTTTACAAGTTACTTAATATCTCTGACCCTCTTTTTCTTCCTTTGCAAAACAATGACAAAGAAAATTGCTGAAAGTTTCTTTCTTTTTTCTTTCTTTCATTTTTTTTTTGAGACAGACTCTCACTTTATTGCCCTTGGTAGAGTGCTAGGGTGTCACAGCTCACAGCAACCTTAAACTCTTGGGCTTAAGTGATCCTCTTGCCTCAGCCTCCCAAGTAGCTAGGACTACACAGGCCCACCACAATGCCCAGCTATGTTTTTAGAGACAAAGTCTCACTCTGGCTTATGCTGGTCTCCACCCTGAAAGTTCAGGCAATCCACCTGCCTCAGCCTCCCAGAGTGCTAGGATTACAGGCATGAGCACCTGGCCTTGCTGAAATTTTTAAACAAAGCACGTAAAGTGGTTGGCAAATTATTCCTTGATAAATGTTCCCTTTCCTCTTCCCTTTAGGGAAATATGACAAATGATTGAACTAATGTACACAGCTATGATTCAATAAAAAAAAATAGATTTCATTTTAAATGAAACTTATAGATTAGCAGTTATCAAAAAGTATTCTATGGTAGCTAATTAAATAAATTACAATAGATAGTGTCTGAGCTTATGGGAAAAAGGGTAAATTAGCTTTTACGGGGACAATACCACTGTGTACCTGCCATTATGCTGGGTATCTCTAGCATTTAATCTTTATGACAAACCGCTAAGAAAGTCATTTTGTAGATGTGAAAACTGAGACTAAGAAATATGAAGTAATAATAATTCACCTAACATCATATAAAATATTTTCCCAGGCCAATTGTTTAAAGTGTTTTCCCTACACTCTCTTCTAGTATTTTTATAGTTTCCTATCTTAAGTTTAAAGCTTTTATCCAGTGAGAACCAATTTTTGTTAGTGGTGAAAGGTGAGGGTCCAGTTTCAATCTTCTACAGGTCACTAGCCAGTTTGTCTAAATGTGAAGTCCAAACTTAAGCTGCTTCTTGTAAGCTAGTCTTGCTTACTCAGATCATGGACACCAAGCAAAAACATAATGAGGCGTGTCAAGTGTCAGATGGACAAGAAGTCACTAAGCAGCAGCATAGTGATGAGGTTACCTCATCACAGTTCTATAACTTTGCCAGCAAAATAACAATGAGCCCAAATGGATTTAGATGCTGTATTTTGCCATGTATAACACATTCCCGTATATAATGCTCACCCACATTTTTGACCCAAACTTTCAGGAAAAAAAAATTTCCATTTTAATTTTTTAATTCAAATTCAAAGATCATAGCTTACAGTGTATAAAAACTGTTTTGACATTTTGCAAGGAATTTTCCAATAGTTTTTGTAAAACTATCAGCTAGATTGCTATCTCCCACCCTAAAGCATACAAAAAGAAATATGTCTCTCTTCATTGGCCAACAATGCTTTTGTTGCAAATTCGTCATAAGTTCAACAAAACTGATTACTAGTGTGTTATTTTGCATATGGATATCATTGCTTTTAAGAGTTACACTTTTAGAGAGGATGGGTGGAAGGAGGGTAATTGGTGGGTCCACACCTCTGGTGCATCTTACAAGGATACATGTGAAATTTACTAAGTGTAGAATATAAATGTCTTAACACAATAACTCAGAAAATGCCGTGAAGGCTATGTTAACCAGTTTGATGAAAATATTTCAAATTGTATATAAAACTAGCACATTGTACCCCATGGTTGCATTAATGTACATTACCATGATTTAATTTAAAAAAGAGTTACACTTTTCATCCATAAGCAAAAATAAAATAATTTAAAACATATATATAGGTATGGAATTAGTGCTACTTTTGTAAAATGTGCATTTTTATTTTTCCCTCAAAAATTTGGGCACAAAAGTGTGCATTCAGGGAGAAAATGGATATTTGCAAACCAAGGAGAAAGACCACACAAGAAATAACCCCAGGGACAGCTTGATCTCGAACCAAAATTGTACCTCTAGCCTCCAGAATCATGAGGGAATAAATTTCTGTTGTTCAGGAAAAAAACAAACGTAAAATTGGAACGAAAACATTAGATGAGAATATTTCAGAACGCACTGGAAATTGCAACTACTTCCATTGAACCAGATATTGATGCATTAGTTTGTCAAATGGAATGTCAAATATCCCACTAGTTTTATGTTGCCCAATTTTCTTTTACTTTCATAATTAAAAACATCTCCAAAATGTATGCATTATGTGGCAAAATACAGCACTTAATTACCCTCACCAGAGTGTCAGAAGCTTCATGTTTATATCAGATCCTTTTACCCCACCCCCACCCCAAATCCCACAGGAATGAGGCAGAGTGAGCACAGGTGAATTATCATGCACAGAGTGGAGGTACCACACTGAGGAAACATGAGCTTAAGAACCCCCTCTTAACACAAATAGAGAGAGAGATAGATGGAACAGAATAGAGAACCAAGAGGTGAACCCAGCCACTTCTCGTCATATCTTTGACAAGCCTATCAAAAACATTCATTGGAGGAAAGATTCCCTATTTAACAAATGGTGCTGGGAGAACTGACTAGAGACCTGTAGAAGACTGAAACTTGGCCCTCACCTTTCACTACTAACAAAAATTGGTTCTCACTGGATAAAAGATTTAAACTTAAGACATAAAACTATAAAAATACTAGAAGAGAGTATAGGGAAAATGCTTAAAGAAATTGGCCTGTGAGAATATTTTATGAGGAGGAATTGAAGCAGCACCAAAAATATATTACAGGGATCTGATCAAACTAAAAAGTTTCTGCATAACCAAGAGCACAGTAGGTAAAGCAAACAGACTTTTTGCAGGATATGTTTCCAACAAAGGTCTGACAACTAGAATGCACAGAGAACTCAAACTAATCAATAAGAAAAGAACAAATAACCCCATTTCTATGTGGGCATGGGATTTGAACAGAAACTTCTCTGAAGGAGACAGGGGCATGGCCTACAGACACATGAAAAAAATGCTCCTTATCTTTAATAATCAGAGAAATGCCTCTGCATGGTTGCTAAAGGACTCCCTTTTCATACGTCGCTGCAGGGCAGATGTGGAGGAGGATCAGATCCATAAATTGATTGTACAAGTCACAGTATCATACAATCATTTAAATCTCATTCTTGCCAGGCTTCTTATGCTAAAGTAAAATAAACAGAAAACACCAAACCTGAGACATGGGGTGGGAACAAATTTGGGCATACTAAAATAGGGCTGAGAATTTTAAACCACAAATTACTACAAAAATCTTCCTTGCCTATGAAAATAGCCCTTCTCCTACCTAAATAGGAATATGAGATTTCCTTGAATAAAAGTATATCAAGAAATTTGAAATGGGAATCTGGCTTCATAAGGAAGTGTAGATTGTATTCAGGGCCCACAGTGACTGCCTACTGTTGCTCCAGACTCACTGACACAACTCTTTTCTAGTAAAGCCTCAGTGAAGTCCATTCAAGGACGAGATATATGGAAACCTAAATAGTGCAGAATCTTGCCAATTTGTACCTGCACTTGCTGAGGGAACATATATGGAAATGATTGGTAAGGATATGGGGGGAAAGGTGACAAAATCAAAAGTTGGACGAAGGTACTCATCTGGAAATTGTGACGTCATATAATGTGCACTCAAGCAAAAGACTGCAATCATTACTGGGATTCTACTCCCTTCTAGGGTTGCACTAGTGTCCGAACAGAAAATGACAGTAAAACTTCTAAAATAAGGATGTCTGGTCTTAAAAGTGACCTACTGGGAATAGAAATGGTGGCACCTCCCAAGCATAATTGAAAGGAAAAGTTTTTTAAACTCAAGGAGATGGGAATGTTGGGGTACAACTATTATGTGGAACCTGGTCATTCACTTTATAAGCCTTAGAAAACCTAGGAAACATTCTCTTTATGAAAAAAGTAATAAACATTTATAAAATGCTCTTCTGCAGACCTTGTCCTCTGAAGACCAGAGATGATCACAAATGATACAGTGTGTATTTCATCTCCCCAGTTATAGTGGAAATAAATGGATCTCAGAGCAGTAGAGAACAGGTGGCAGCACTTCACTATGGGAGGGTCCTGTTCTCACAGACAATTAACAGAGTGGAATTTGGGGTATTTTTATTCCCAGGCTTCTGTGTTGGTGAGGAAGGAAGGAATCATCAATCAAGGGAGGACAATCTAGGAATGAAATAAAGGGTCACACTAGGCTCATCTAAACAGATAAATTGTAGGTGCAGTAGGAAGAAACCTGATTCAAATCACTACAGTGGTGACTCCCAGCCCGACTCAGTTTGCAGACCTGGAGCCCCTTGACAATGTGGCTGTAAGTGTATGATGGAACTCTAGCTCCAAGCCTGCAAAATGTGTGGCCATTTTACAGGGTGTGTAAGGAAAACGGGAAATGTGCAGGAAAAAGGGAAATGTTCTGGTTCTCTGGAGGTTATTAGGTAGTGAATTTGAGTAAAAGCTAGTCTTAACCTTACCACACTTCCATATAACACTATGGCCACAGATCAAAGTGTGGCTTATAGATATTAGATGATAGAAGGGTCTTGACCAGAGGCCATCTCAGTGTGGGTCCAGTTAGGACCACAGACACATCATCTGTGATTATTTCCCCAGTTGTGATACATATGCATATACACTATAGATATATTTTTGTGTGTGTGTGTGTATGTATGTATGTGTGTGTATATATATATATATGCCTTAGAAAGAAAGTGTTTCATCCAGAATAAACAATACCCCTCCTTACATGTAAAATAAAAATAATGTCTCTCTGGAGGAAAAGTCAAGCATACTATCTGACCATTTAAAATATGTGGGCCCCCTAAGATGAGAATTCCTGTTCAGTAATACAACACACTAAATGTGCAGGTATAACCTGGACGTTTTGGGAACACATGGTAGAAACTAGGGCTCAAGGAATTCAGGCAAGAAAATGTTTTGGCAACACCTATTAAATGTGATTTAAAATCTTTAGTCTTTGAATAAGAAGTCTTAATCTTTCATCATCCATTAAACTGTGGCAAGAGAACTCACTAGCTTACAAATAAAACAATAACTCAAATTCTTTATAATACTTTAAAGAAATTCCCTTAATGTGATAAAAAGACATCTATCAATAACTTACATCAAATACCATATTTACTATTAAAAGGCTTATTTCCTAATAAGATCAGGAACAAGGCCATACTCACTACTTCCACTCAAGATTGTTTCTGAATTTGCAGTTAGCATGGTAGGAAAAGAAAATAAAACAGAGATCCAAAAGAAAGAAGTGAAACTGTCTTTATTTCGACATTATATGCTTCCTAGGTAGGATAGCCTAAAGAGTTGAGAAGGGGTGAAGCTACTAAAAATAATAATTCCTTAATAAGGTTGAAGCATTCAAAACAAGTATAGAAAATTCAATTTTATTTTATATACTAATAGCAAAATATTAGAAATTGAAATTATAAAATGATAACATTTAGAATAACATCAAAAATATGAAATATAGGATATATTTGAGAAAAAGATGTCTTATATACTAATAATTAGAAAATTTTGTTGTTGAAATTAAGTAGAACTCAAGTAGAATGTTATGTCATGCCAATTAATTTGAAATTTTAATATATTTATGATGTCAATTTCCTTCAAATTGATCTATTGGTCAATCTGGGATCAATGTAATCCCAAACGAAATCCCAAAAGATTGTTTTGTAAAAATTAGCAATCTGACCCAAAGTTTGTGTAGAAATGCAAAAGGCCCACAATAGGCAAAACAACTTTGAAACAAAACTATAATAATTCACAGTCATTTACAGCAAGAATGCAAGTCTTTTTATAGAGTTAAAATAATCAATATAGTTTGCCATTGGTGAGTGGACAAATGAATCAACAAAATAAAAGAAAGAATTCAGATTTTTTAGTCTTTTCTTCCTTTTCATGACCTTAACAATTTTTATTTATTGTATTCACGACTAAGGTTTATTACAATGAAAGAACAGATAATGCAAAAATTAACAAAGGATAAAGCTATATGGGGCAAAGTTCAGAGGAATTCAGGTGCAAGTTTACAAGAATTTTTTCTCAACAGAGTCACATAGGATGTCTGCTTGTCCTCAGGCATTTTATAGAATATCCTTCAATTAGGATTTACCTGTGGCTCAGCGAGTAGGGCGCTGGCCCCATATACCGAGGGCTGCGGGTTCAAACCTGGCCCCGGCCGAACCGCATCAAAAATTAGCTGGGTGCTGTGGCGGGTGCCTGTAGTCCCAGCTACTTGGGAGGCTGAAGCAAGAGAATTCCCTAAGCCCAAGAGCTGGAGGTTGCTGTGAGCTGTGACTCCACAGCACTCTACTGAGGGCAGTAGAGTGAGACTCTGTCTCCACACACACACAAAAAAAAACCCAAAAAAAACCCTACCCAAATTAAAAAATAAATAAATAAATAAATAAAAATTAGGATTTATGTAGGGCTTCTTGGCAAGTAGGGGTTATGGGTTTGGGGCAATAATACCACAAGGGTGACAGACCTTCTCCATGCATCATATCAGGATGTATATGATAATGATGTAACTGTATCTTACCTTTTTTTTTTTTTGATGGGGTGTCTGAATTGATATTTTAAGATATTTACTCTTTTCAAAGAATGTTTTAAATCTTCTCAATTATGCCAATATTTTATACCTCTTAGTAACATGGGAAGGTTTTGATTCTGAATCATATGCATCAGATGTTTTAATGTTTATTCCTATGTAATTTGTACTTTTATTACTTTCTCATTCCACCTTATCCACTGATTATTTTTAATAAAGAATATTTATCCTTGCATATTTTTTCTGTATTCATCTACCTCATAGGATTATCTTACAATTTGCAAGGTTTTGTAATCAATTGTATTTGATATTCCAGATACATAATATATAATGAAAGCTTAATTATGGCATTGCCACATGATAGAATATCATAATGTCATTAAAACATTTTTGAACACATTATATGGAAAACTCTTATATCATTAAGTAAACAAAGCCCAACAGAAAATGATTAAATTTCTTTTTTATTTCAAAAAATTTAGGGGTGCAAATATATGTATGTGCATACATACATACACATAATGTAATATATATAAATGTATAAATGTACACATATACATCATATGATATATAGTATATATATACATACAATGTTTATATGTGCATTATATGTGTAAATAATGTTTATACATACATTATATATTATAATATATGTGTATGCACATACATATATTTGTACCCCCTAAATTTTTTGAAATAAAAAGAAATGTAATAGTTTTCTGTCTCATATATATATATATATACAGTTATATGATGTATACATATATGATATGTATTTATATGTTGTATCACATATATATGTATACAGTATATACATATGTATATTGTGTATATATATGTATGAGAAAGAGTCTCATTTTGTTGTCCTTGGTAGAGACTGTGGCATCACAGCTCACAGTAACCTCAAACTCTTGGGCTCAAGTGATCCTCTTGCCTCAGCCTCTCTACTAGCTGGGACTACAGGCACCTGCCACAACACCCCGCTATTTTTAGAGATGGGGGTCTCGCTCTTGCTCAAGCTGGTGCTGAACTCCTGAGCTCTAAGCAATGCACCCACCACGGCCTCAAATATTTTATTTTTTTTTTGCATGGATGAATTACATCATGCTGAAGTCAGAGCTTTCAATGTACCTGTCACCAGAATACTGTACCTTATACTCCATAGGTAGAGTTTTATCCCTTACCCTCACCCTCCTTCCCTTGCCCCCTTCTTAGTTTCCAATGTCTATTATTGCTCTTCATTTAGCTCCCACTTGTGAGTGAGAAGATGTGGTACGTGTTAGAAAATGATAACTTTAACATAAGGTTATATCAATATTTACTCTAGAGCACTTACTAAAATTAGAGGCTACCGTCCTCACCATCTTGGAGCTACTGAATAAAAAATAAGAAATTCTGGAGATAGAGCCTAGAATTCTGAAATCTTAATAAACATCACTGGTGGCTATGACTTGTGTAGACAACTCACAATATAATCTGATTATATAATAAGACATATAGCTAAGAAAATTTAAAAAATTACTCACCTGGATAGCAGCAAATACATTTCATTCTCAAATCATCATACCATCTTACAATTTAAAAAAGAATCTGATGGAATCCCACCAATGGTGTAAGCCAGAAATGCATCAAATAATTTCTATTTTCAGCAGTAGTAAGAGGTTAAAAAGTTCTTTTTAAAGATCTTTATTTTCGGAAGATGAGTAGGGTTGCTGCTTTTTGGAATTATTTTTGAACAGTGGTGGTTCTGTTAATGTGAGAGAGAGACAAAGACTTCATGGAAGAGGGATTGTAGGGGTGGTTCCAATGATTGTCAAGGGATCACAATCATTTAAAATTAAACCTCACTTAAAAATCATGGCCAGCTAAATAATCTGTGGCCCCAAGAACAAAATGAAAATGTTGCGTCTTTCTTCAAAAGTTAAGAAGAATAAGACAGCAACAGCCAAGCACTAAACCAACTGTGGGACCTTGTAAGTATCACACCCTTTGTGACTTCCCAGGTTGCAAGCTCAAGCTGGTACTATACTAAATACTTGCTATCATTTTTTGAGAACCAATATGCAAATAGTTCTGAACAAGATTGCAAATGGTTAAGTCTTTATAAAGGACAATGATTTGTCAAACACACTTTCCTCGGGTGACCTAATTAGTGTATTTCTTTTTTAAACACAAAGCATTTCTTTATCTAACAGTGATTTAAAGTCATTCCATAGAAATTTCTTTGCTACTTTAAATCATCTTTTAAGCATATTTTAATGTCTTTATATAGTAAAATCCTTATAACATAATAAATGTATATGTAAGGCCAAACATACTTTTCAGAAATAGCTAAATATCTGAATATTTTGTATCTAAAAGATAAAAGCCATTTTTTTTAGCCATTTGCTATTCTTTTTGTTCCCCATCTTCAATTATTCTAGGAAACAAAGGATATTTTTATCGCTCAGAAATATTCATCCTTAGAGGTTCAAAGTTTTGAACCTTGGAACAATTTTAATTTTAAGTTCCTTTCACTATTTGTCTCCTTCCAGTTGAAGGAGAAATTCTTTCTCATTTATTGTACTGTTACAGTGAAGATTTTTCATTTGAACTCTTCTACAATAGGTAACAAGTCCTGGTGTCTTTGAGTAATGGGGACAGGGTGTTTTAAATGTTAGAATTAAGATTCTTTAATAGTTCTTCTGAATTTTATGTCTTTAAGTAAGTAGATATTGAGGCTTGGTTTCCCCCAAATAATGTTCTTTTTCTGGTCCCTGCTGCCTGTAACGTGTGTTCAGATGAGCGTAGAGGTTAGCTAGTAGGAGGTGTTACTAGATCCCTAAGTATTAAAGGAGAGTCTTAGCTCAAATGTAAAATGGAGTCACTGAAAGTAAGTCCTAAATCAGTCCTCCGTTATCACTGCTAACAAAATCCCTGTGGTGACCGGGCAGGATATTACAGCCTGTTCTGCCTATTTCCTGCAGATTTAATTCAACAATAGGAGCTGAATTAAACTCCTATTGTTGAAGTAATTTGTAGGTTTGTTATTGTTGTTGTTTTTCATCAACTATAGTAATTTGATTGGTGAAGACACTTTATAAGGCATTAAATTGAAATAGGATTCAAACAGCCCTACGGTCACCTTTTGAAATGAGTAGCCTTCCCACTGCACTGAAGAAGAAAAAATAGGAAGAACCATGTGATCCTCAGTAAGGCAAAAATACTGCCCTTGGACCTAATTATTAAGTTTTCACATCCCATGATGATTATCCACGTATCTCCAGGGCATGAGTTTATAATGCTCCATTTGCACTATAAGCTTGTCTCTCCTTTACTTCAATTCCTAATACTTCCACGTATTTGTCTAATCCCATCATAGTTCCTCCACAACATTATCTTCTCTGCCCCAAGAGAAAATGGCTCGTTCTACTTATTTATTTATTATTTTTTTGAGACACAGTCTCACTTTCACCCAGAGTACCATGGCGTCATAGCTCACAGCAACCTCAAACTCCTAGGCTAGAGCCATCCTCTTGCTTCAGCCTTGGGAGTAGCTGGGACTACAGGCACCTGCCACAGTGCCCAGCTATAGAGACAGGGTCTCACTCTTGTTCACACTGATCTCAATTTCCTGAGCTGAAGCAATCCACTGGAGATAGCCTCCCAGAATCCTGGGATTATAGGCATGAGTCATCACGCCCAGTCCTCCTCCTTAAGGTATCTTTGATTGGATAATTTTGCTGTTTATTTATTCCCATGAACCATTCTCACCTCATTCAAAGTGCAAGTCAAGTTTCACCTCTGGAATTACTCTCTAAATCCAAATCACGTGGAGTTCTGTCGACACATAGCACAGGGTTTGTGCATTGGGGTGGCACTTAGTTGCATTAGAAAAAAATGACCGTAGAGGCAGAGAAATCCAGGTCTATGACTAGCAAGTTGTGTGATATTTTACAAGATATATCAACCATTTTCTCAGCCATTATGGGAGCTAATTGCTGGTACAAAGAGTTTTGTGAAGATTAAATTTAAAAATCCTACCTGCTGTACCAAATACAGTAATTAACACATAGTGAGTCATTAAAATATTTTCTTTTTTATGTCTTTCTATTGTGCATCAATGAACTCTATCTATAATCTACATAATAAATACATTCAAATTACCTGTTATCTTCAGCACTTCAACAATTAATTAATGTGAGTAATTTGTGTTTTTCTAGGAGTCTTTCAATTACATCTAGGTTGTAATGTGTTGGTATAAAGTGGTTCATAACATTCCCTTCCAGTCTTTTAATTTTAGACGAAGATAGAAGGGCATGCCTTCTCTCATTCCTGATGGTAATTTGTGCCTTTTCTCTGTTTTCCATAGTCTACCTTTCTAAAAGTTCGACAATTTTAGTGATCTTTTGATAGACACAGATTTTGTTTTCAAAAATTTTCTTTCATCTCGATTTGTTATTTCATTGATTTATGCTGTATTCTTGTTTTCTTATTCTCCTTAGGTTTGACTTGCTTTTGTTTTCAAAGTTTTTTGAGGTAGACACTTAGATTAATGATTTTCTGTTTGGCATTTAGTAGCTTATCTCTGATTTGTCTAAGGGTAGTTCTCTTTGTGTTTATTTTATTATGGGTCATTTCAGTTTCTGCAATCAGTAGGGTAATTTTTTTAAACTAAAGTTTTGAAGTTTTTAGCCATTGTTCCTTCAAATATTTTTTTCCAGCAGCCTTTTATTATTTTCATGATAATCACATGCTCGGGATCTGTTTGTGTATGTAGTGATGCTCATGACGATGTGACAGAGTTCTGAGGGGTCTGTTCAGTTTCTTCCTATTGTTTTTCTCTGTTTTAAGAACTGGAAAGATATTGTTTTGTCTTCAAATTCATTGAGTATTTTTTCTGACACCTAAAATCTTTTGTTCAGTCTATCTACTAATTTTTTTATTTGGCTCCTTATAGTTTTCAACTCTAGAATGTCCATATTTTTGAAAGATTATTTTTCCTAGATTATTTTTTACCTTGGTTATCTTGCCTTTATTGTAATTTTTATGTATTTTACTTTAATTCAGTCAGTTTCTATTAGTTTCTTTTTATTTCTTAAGTCTGGGTCATACTTTTCTGTTTCTTTATATATGTAGTATTATGTTATTATTATTGAAAATAGATATTTTAGGTAATATGATATATTATAGCAATACTGGATTGTGTTTTATTTTTCTCAGGAGTGTTGGTTTTCTTTTAGTAAATGCCTAGAAACAGCTGAGACTGAAACTTTGGAACTTGTCTCCTCTATGGAGTGCATCTTCTGATGTTTCTGCTCATTCACTTTAAAAAAAAAATTATTATTTTTTCTTTTTAACTTGGCTTCCTAGGGATCATTCCTGTGTCTGCAGAAATAAATAATCAGAGACTATGACCCTGGTGAAGTTCGTGCTCGACACCCTGGACCCTGTAAGGCTTCCTCACTCTACCCAGTGCCCTTTAGTATGGGGTGGAGAATACGCAGAGTTGCAGCCAATTTTCCTGTCTCCTTTGTTTTCAGTTTTCACTACATGCATTTGGTTCATTCTTGTGCAGGCATAGGCTTCTAGTCAGCCCGGGATGTTGTGGGAAGCTTATCAGAGCTTATGTTACCCACCTATGGCTTTCTGATTTCTAGTTGTAGCTATGACCAAATACCTGGCTGGTGTGCTACTCTCCAGCTCTCCAATAGTTGCTGACGCTTTAGGATACCAAGGTACAAGTTTTTACAGTCATTACCAATCTATTCCATGATATTTACCTAGCAAAGTCATGTGCTTTTCACTCCTACCTCCATATTTTATCCCATTTCATTGGCAACAAAATTTTGTGGCAAACCGCACGCAGGTAAAATTACCATTCTCACCAGCTAAACTGGAAAAGGCTGCGGGGGTGGGGGTCAGATGTCAGACACCTTAGTCAAAAGGTGATGGATTCCCACCATTCTGACTCAAGCCTGCTGTGATTTTTCAAGAATAAATATTTTCCAATTTGTTGACTGCTTGTGCTCAATTTCTCATCCCTTGAAATAACTGATCATAAATATTTTGGCTTGTTTTGTCAGAATCACTGATTTCTTACCACCACAACCAGAAGTATTTCTCCCAGCCATACACTTTTGATTGACATTGGACTGTATTCATGGATTAATTTTGGATGACTTCAACTCTTTCTAAGGTAAAAATATTTCATCCCAAAACATTTTTGCAGAAAATATATGATTTTTGAACTCAAAATTTTGCAAAAGTCCTACAGTTAAATGTGTATATAATGAGAGAGAACTTTATGACATCATGTATAAGAGTGGCCTTCAAGGGTAAGGGTGAAGTTGAAAATGGAGATCAGAAATATTTAGATTTCCTTCTTTAGAGTGTGGTTGGTTTTCCAGAAGGTAGTAGTTCCCTAAAACAAGTGAAAGGCCAGAAAAGTGTTTTAATTTTCATTGTTGTTTTCATTTTGTTCTTTCATCATTAGGTTTTAATTAAAATCATTAATATATTAGCTCTATTTGATTTTTTTTAAAATAATTAGGCAATGGCGTTCTCCTAAGATCTACTATGACTCTGTCCCTTTGATTTTTATACACAGTGTTTGTATTTTTATTATTTTCTGAATTTTCTATCATTGTGTTTCAACTAATTTTTAGATTTTTCTTATTTTTCTAATATTTTATTATTGCTACTTTGAATTTATAATATTACATTATAATTACTGTGTTGAGAGTATATCCTATTTTAGATCTTATGAATATGTAGAAATTTATTTATTTATTGACACAGAGTCTCCAGCTGTTGCCCTGGGTAGAGTGCTGTGACATCACTGCTCACAGCAACCTCCATCACTTGGGTTCAAGCGATTCTCTTGCCTCAGCCTCCCAAGTAGCTGGGACTATAGGCACAATGTTTGGCTGCCTTTTTTTTTTTTTTCTTTTTCAGTTGTACTTGTCATTGTTGTTTGGCACGTCTGGGCTGGATTTGAGCCCACCAGCTCCAGTGTATGTGACTGGTGCCCTAGCTGCTGAGCTACAGGCACCAAATCTGTAGAAATTTATTATAGCTTACCATGTGAACATGTTGTATTTAAATTATGTATATTCAAAAAGTATAATTCCTTTGATACATGTTATGTGATATTAAATATGCACGTTTCATCTCATTAATATTATTTTTCAATATATTTTATCTGCATTGAATTTTTACTTACTTTTAATATATATTGGGCAAAAAAAAGTGAGAAAATAATCCCTACGATTTTTCCTCATATCTAAAACCATTTTGATTTTTTTCCTTTATATGTTATATGTCATTGGTGTCTATTTATATTTTGTGCCTTTGTAAATTAGATGTTCTTTTTATCATAACAAATAACAAAATAACTAGCATTTATTTAAATTTGAAATGGTTCACTAGTTTTTAAAATGTTTGAGTATCTTTTGCTTTTTTATAGATAATGCATTTTCACGGCAGCACCTGTGGCTCAGTGAGTAGGGTGCTGGCCCCATATACCAGAGGTGGTGGGTTCAAACCCAGCCCTGGCCAAAAATTGCAAAAAAAAAGGATAATGTATTTTCAAATTAGGTTTTGTTTGGTTAAGTTAAATGTGATATTTTTGCATTTTTGACAGTGGATTTAGGTCCTTTATAGCATTTGTTATAATCACTGACATACTCCCATGTATGTGAACTGATTTCCTTATATTATTTTCTGCTCATCATTTTTTAAAACCTATTTCTATTATGCCTTTTGAATATCCAAACTATTTCAATTTTTTCTTTATGATTGTTTTATTGAAGTTTACATTTGCATATTTATATGACCTTTGCTATCTTTATGTAAATTAATTCATACCTACACAATTACTACACTCAACTTCTATACAAATGAGACCAACTTTCCTTTTTAGGAATTTTAAAATTATGTACAAATTTTCAGAACCATTTTTTTTCTGTCATCCTAATGAAAGGCTAATGAAGTACAGATTTATTGACCACCATCTGAATTTTTCTTTGTTTGTGCATTTGTTTATTTATTTTTAAGAGATAAGTCTTCGACTGTAGTGTAGTGACGGTGTCCCAGGCTCAAGCACTCATCCTGCTTCAGCCTCTGAGGGTTATAAGCTTGGGCCACCACACCTGGCTAATGTTTAAAAAAATTTTTTTGAGAAATGGGGTCTCACTATTACTTGGCTCTCAAAGTTTTAAATTTAAGAGCTAAAGACCAACTTAATAAGTAATTCACTTACATTTAGCTTTTAATGGAAAAACAGAGTACATAATAGAAAAGCTGTGACTCTATCAAAAAGCATGCTGTCAGTTTTTTCAATGCTATTGTATTTTGTTATTATTCTCTTACCTCCTAAGCATATATATTTCCAGTACTCACTGATGCCTTTATTGACTTACAGATTGTAAAGTTTATGAAATTAGATATTTATTCTCTTACCATTTTATTTTCAATTGTCATCTTTCCCAATGAAGGTATTTTTATCGATTAGCTGAATGTCCAGCTAAACTGTTAGCTTGCATAAAAACCAAGTTTTTGGAAAGGAAACATAATCTTTTACAAATGTTTCCTTTTCAAAAATCCTGTTTCTTACCAGTATTTTATACCATTGCAAGATTATAATAAATGTTACAATTTCTTAAAAATTATGAACACCCATTTCTATTTTTTAATGCATTATCATTCACTGTGACACCAGCTCATTTAAATGGATAAGATAGGAAAAAAGAGATTTCTCTTCTAACAACCTAGCAGAAGCTTCCATTGCTGGGTCACACTATTATACATAAGAAAAAAATCAGAATAAAAGACATGGGTTTCTCTACTGAAGAGAATCTTGATAAGATTATAAGGATGAGAGAGAGAGAGAGAGAGAAAGAAACCTAAGCCTGCCTTACCTTACCACTGAAAATATTTGTGAAGGGACTTAGTAAAAGTGTATCCCTTTTTCTGAGGAAAAATAATTAACATAATCAATCATGTTCTATTTATATCCTGTGGATACACATTTCTATTCTACCCTGTGTTCATTTTAAAGTGGTTTAATATGAAATACTCCACTATTGTTAATGAGCAAAGAAAAGCAAATAAAACTATATTCAAGATTATTTTAAGTGTGCATTCTCAGTAATATTTCAATATTATAAGATCATTACAGAAACAATGAAATTGCTCTTGGCCTAGACATGGGATAAAATGAAAAGCAATGTATCTTTTGTGGTATAGTATAAACACAACTATCCATAGTTTAGAATTGAACAAAAAAACGTATCTTAAGAAGATACGAGATGACTTCTAGAGTTACTGTTCTTTGCTCCTTATATTGAGGAGATGATTACCCTTAAAAAATTATGCCTATGCACAATATCAGCTAAGGAGATTAGATACTTGGTGCACATGAACATGTTAAGAATTAATTAGAAAAAGAAACTTAAGTCTATATCTCTATTGTTGTGCTAGTACCATGGTGTTTTAATCACTAAAGACTTATAGTATAACCTGAAATCTAGTAAGGTAATCCAGATTTGTTTTTATTTGTAAGAGTAGTATTTTCTATTCAGGGATTTTTCTGCTTCCATATGAAGCAAAGTACTATATTTTCAAATTCTTCAGAGTATGACATTGGTGCTTTGATGGGGATTGTATTAAATCTATAGATTGCTTTGGGTAGAAAGGATATATTAATGATGATCCTTCTCAACCACGAGCCTGGTATGTTTTTCCACTTGTTAACATGTGATCTGCTATTTCTTTTCTCATGGTTTTATAGTTCTCTTTATAGATATCTTTCATGTCGTTTGTCAGATGAATTCCCAGGTATTTAATCTTTTTTGTAACTACTGAAAAAGGTATAGGGTCTTTGATTTTATTCTCAGCTTACTGTTACTGGCATATATAAAGGCTACTGATTTGTGGGTGTTGATTTTGTATCCTGAGATGCTGCTATATTCCTTCATCACTTCTAAGAGCTTTGTAGTTGAGTGCCTGGGGTTTTCCAGGTAAAAGATCATGTCATCCACAAAGAGAGAGTTTGTCTCCCCATTTGAATACCCTTGATTTCTTTCTCTTGCCTAATTGCAATGGCTAGGACTTCCAGCACTATGTTTAATAGCAGTGACAACAGTGAACTCAGGCACATATCAATATTTGATCTTTGATAAAACTAAACAAAACATGCAATGGGGGAAAAATCCCTATGTAATAAATGGTGCTTGGATAACTGTTTAACCACATGTAGAAGACTGAAACTGAACCCATACTTCTCACCACTGACAAGAATTGATTCTTGTTGGATAAAAGATTTAAAATTTAAGACATGAAACAATAAAAACCCTAGAAAAGAGTTTGGGGAAAACATTTGAACATACTGGGATGGGAAAAGACCTTATGAAGACGACACCCTTGGAAATCACAGCAACACAAAAAATAAATAAGTGGAAATCGATCAAGCTAAAAAGCTTTTGCACATTTAAGAGTATCATAACCAAGGAAAAGAGACAGCCTTCAGAATGGGAGAAGATTTTTGCATGTTACAAATCTGACAAAGGCCTGATAGCTAAAATCCACAGAGCTTAAATTAATCAACAAGGAAAGAGTAAACAATTTCTAAGTGGGCAAGAGACTTGGAATGAAACTTCTTTGAAGATGACAAATTGTCAACAAACACATAAAAAAAATTCATTGTTATTAATCATCAGAGAATGCAAATCAAAAGCTCTCTGAGATATCACCTAACTCCAGTAAGATTAACCCACATCACTAAGTCCCAAAACCGCAGAAGCTGGTGTGGATGTGGAGCAAAAGGAATGCTTTGCACTGGTGGTGAGATTGCAAACTAATGCAATCTTTTTGGAAAGAAGTATGGAGAATTCTTAAAGAACTAAAAGTCAAACTTCCATTTGATCCCACAATTGCATTACTAGGTAATTATACACAGAAGAGCAAAAATCATTTTACCACAAAGTCATCTGAATGAGAATGTTTACTGCAGCTGAATTCATAATTGCTAAGTTGTGGAAGCAACCTAAATTCCCATCATGCCTTGAATGGATCAACATTCTGTGGCATATGTATACCATGGAGTACTATACAACCATAAGAAAAGTTGAAGACTTTACATCTTTTATATTTACCTGGTTGGAGTTGAAACACATTCTTAGTAAACTATCTCAAGAAAGGAAAAAAATATATCCAATGTACTCAATACTAACATGAAACTAATATATGAATAGCTGGACATCCACGTGAATGGTAAGACACAAAGATAGCCTATGAGGGAGAGAGAAATGGAGGGAGGAGGTGGGGGAGGAGAAGGGCTATTGGAGGGAAGAGGGAGGACAATTGTAGAATTTCACCTAATGTTCAAAATGTGAGGGTGTTCAGCATGCTCCCTGGGTGAAGGGTTCAACTACAACTTGAACTTTACCTTGGAAGTGAGAACAATGTCCCCTGAAAATTTGTACCCTGACATTAATTTAAAAATAAAAAAGAAAAGAAATGTTACAAAGTTGGGAGACAAGAAAATATATTGTTACTTCTATATATGGTCAAACCAAAGGTTACATCCTTCTACTGATAGGAAGAATAATTTGGAGAGTAGATTTACAATACAGTAGAACCTCCATAGTGGACCAGCCCCCATACATTGACCATCTCCTTAAGTTGACCTAATTTTCATAGACCAGATATGTACACAAGTACATGTCAGTACAGTAGATCTTGTGTTGACCACCTCTGTATGTTAAACAGTTTGTTACAGTCCATTGGATGGTCAAATTGCAGAGGTTCTACTTTATTTCTGAAAGCATGAGGAGGGTCCATTGTTCTGGTCATCTTTCCTTTGACCACTAAATCTCCTTTCTATTTACAGTCCCCCTGCTCAATGTTGACCTGCATAGATGGCATTGTAGGTTTCTTTGCTTACTAGGTTCTGCCTGGGTTTTTTTGTTTTTATAATTTTATTAAATCACAAATGTATACATTAGTGCAATCATGGGGCACAATGTGCTGACTTCATATACAATCTGAAATATTTTCATTGAACTGTTAAACATAGCCTTCATGGCATTTTCTTAATCACTATATGAAGACATTGATATTTTACATTTAGCAAGTTTGTTTTATCAAGGGCCATGAGAGGAGGCTCACCCACAAGAGATCAGCAGAAAAGAGGCTACCCCTATCGGTATATTGCATCCTCTTAGCTATGTTGTGTTTTTTATTTTCCTTATTTTTGAGAAACTTCTCAATTTCTTTGACCATATGGTCTATTCTGGAGAATAACTCACATCTTCTTGAGAAAATGTATTATTAAACAGTTAAATGAAATGTTCTGCAAATGATAGTTAGATCTACTTATTTTATATTATGGTATAGTTTAAATACAGTAATTCTTTGCTGATTTTTTGGTCTAAATATTCTGTCCATTACTCAAAGTGGGATGTTGAAATCATCTACTACTATTGTATGGAAATATAGTAGAACTTCCTTAGTTGACCACCTTCCTACTCTCACCATTTCCTTAAGTTGACCTAATTTTCAAGGACCAGACATGCATCATATGCACTTATTGGTACAGTTGGCCTAGTTCCTTATGGTGACCACCTCTGCATGTTGACCAGTTTGTTACAGTCCCTTGGGTGGTCAAATTACAAAGGTTATACTGTAATATCCCCTTTTAGATCTATTAATGATTGCTTTATGTGTGTGTTAGCACTTCAGTGTTGGGTGCATATATATTTACAATTATTATATTCATTTGATGAACTCAACCCTTTATCATTATATGCTGATTTTCTTTGTCTCTTTTTATAGTCTTTCACTTGAAGTCTATTTTATCAAATATAAGCATAGCTGCTCCTTCTACCTTTAAGTTTCCATTTGCGTTGACAATTTTTCATCTTTTTCTTTCTCTTTTGTTTTTGAGACAGAGTCTCATTCTGTCACCTCAGTTTGAGTTCTATGGCATCATAGCTCGCAGTAACCTCAAATCCTCAAACTCTTGGGCTCAAGAAATCCTCCTGCCCAAGCCTCCCAAGTAGCTGAGACTACAGGCATGTACCATCATGCTGAGCTAAGTTTTCTATGTTTTATTTTAGTAGAGAAGGAGTCTCACTCTTGCTCAGCCTGGTCCTGAAGTCCTGAGCTCAAGTAATCCACCTGTCTCAGCCTCCCAGTGTGCTAGGATTATAGGTGTGAGCCACTATGCTCAGGCTGCGTCAACCATCCTTCTATTCCTTCACTTTCAGTCTATGTATGTCTTTACAGGTAATATAAGTTTCTTGTAACCAC